>VYZV01000470.1:24725-36485 GCA_013401275.1 Pandion haliaetus | reverse complement strand
AGTCAATAGGGTTTTTTTGTTTTGTTTTGTTTTGTTTTTAAATAATATTTCTGTCAGGCTGAGATACTGCTTGTTAAGTTTTGTCTCAAAGATAGATTTCAGTCAAATTCTCAAGTTTCTGCAAGATGGACTTTATGCTAAAATGGCTCTGAAGCCTAATGGTTTTAATCTCTAGTAACCCTTACTTTCAGTATTCTGAATTGAGAAACTCTGGAAGTGGGTGCATCATGAAGGTCTTGAAAAATCCAGCCTGCAGTCTGCATCACCATGGAATTACTCTCTCACAAATAGTATGTGTCCTGTTTCCTTAACTTCAAAGAATTATGAAGCTGTATTTTTCCCACCAGTTCAAAATGTTAGTACACACCTTTGCTTCCCCCCCTTCTGACCGAATTTTACTGTGTGCTGAACTTGAATGTTCTCTGAGGTCTCAGTAAAGTTTAATTATTTCATCAGTCAGGGATTCTGTTATCTTTACTTTTCCTTGCTCATATAGTAGAAGCTGTTAAGAAGGCAAATTAGAGGATGCTTAAGGACAAAAAGAAATGGGGAAACTCCTTTGGGCTTCTGCCAGAGTGCAATGACTTTATATGCATCAAGAGAGGAAAAGTGATTGCTCCAGGCTCAGTTATCTGGGTTCTTGACTGTTTAATGTATGATGTGTCTAAAAAGAAGTTAGAAACTTAAATGCCCAGATTTGGAAAGCTTGTGCAGTTTTTTGACTACAAAGTAGTTTCCTTAAGAGAAAACCTCTTATCTAATATTCTCAAAGGGTCCAAATGTTTTTCCATGTTAGTTTGCTGATAGATCAGAAAGTAAGTGCAGAGCTTTCAACAAGGCAACATAGAAATTAATTTTATTAAAATTAGTTTATTTTCTGTCAAGAACAGTAAAAATCAATAAATACTTGGAATAGTAAGATATAGCTATCATAATTTTCACTTGTGATCACTTTGTGGTTGAGATGTGAGCGCCTGGAGTTTGAGTTAAGAGTTTGAGGTTTGTGTAATTTATAGAATTTCCTGGCAGTTCCTTGTTAACTCGTAACTGTAGGCAAATGAAACCCAGGATCCTAACTCTGAGTTCAGATACATCAATTCACATTACCCTAGCATGGGGTGAGTCGGCACACTTGGAAGTTTCTAACTTCCAAGCTCAATAACCTCGACATGTGGGTGGCATATTACAGAAAAGTAAAGTTCAGTGCTTGGATTTTAGTTTTTTCTCATGTTGAAAAATGAACACAACTGGGAATTCAAAGTGTAGGGTAGTCACTCTCACTCCCTTTTTATCTACCAAAAGGGTTTCCACTTTCCATAGAACTAAAAGGAGGGAATTGGCTTTCCACTTGGAGCATGTATCTTCCTCTCTAACTCAGAAGGGTCATTATTGAAGGATAACAATACATGGATTAAAAAAAAAAAAAAGTGCATTGGTGAGGATAACCACAAATTCAACCAGCCAACTACAAATTCAACCAGCTTTTCTGTGTCTTTTTGGAAGTGCATTATCCACTGACCCTCTGAAATAGAGGCTGCACAGAAGAGATTCATCAACTGTGACCAAGCAAAATTAAACTGATTTCTGTGATCTTCTCTTTGCAAGATTTCCTGTATTTCTTTTAATTGTACCTAATATCATGTATGTACACTTATATGAAAAGCTCTTTGCAGCATGGACGAACTAGCAGTTTAAGTCCTCAGGAGGTCACAGGCTGCTATTTCACCCTGCTTTTGTCAGGGACACGCATCACTGAGGTGCTTGTGTCCTTGACATAGGTTTGTCCCGTCCTCTGACCTAATAATCACAGATTTTAATTGCCCAAACTCTGACCATTCACACAGCAAAAATATGAATGTTGACACGGTTGTTGTGGAAGGCAGAATAATCTTGAAATTGTGTTACCTGTAGCTTGGACAGTGTGGCAGTGTTTTGTCTTGGACTCTTCCAAGGGGGTATGAACATGTCATGTCTACATTTATTGGCTGCAGGTTTTGACTAAACTCAGCTGATTTTCACTGCAGTGGGCTTTCACTGGTGTCGGTGAAGCTGTGTGCATGTGAACGGCTGCGTGGAGGTGAACCAGCCGCATCTTTTGTTTTTTAGCTTGGTAGCTGCATCAGAGAGAGCACTTTGTTAAATGAACATTGGAAGTTTGTTTATTCATTTTTTTGCCTGAGAATATGTGCCTCAGTTACATTGTTGGAATCCCACTTGGGAATCTGCTGTCGTGCAATAAAAAGGATGTTTGGGGCAGTGGCGACCTTCAGAGTTTGCGGTCTGCATATGATCTTGGTGTGTGTTTCGGCTGAGCAGGTTATTTAGCCTTTAGGAAGGTACAGTTTCTCTGAATGTAATATCTTTTTCCTCAGTACCAAAAAACTTAGCATGGGTGTTTGTCTGCACTTTTGGATCAAAAAACCCATAGAGTACAAACAATGGACATTGTATGGAAATTTTTTTTTTTTTTACAGTTACGTATTTTTCATTAAAACAGTAAGTGATGAGGCCTTCCTCAGTGCTGTAAAGATTGCAGTAGCTGATGCTCAAGCTAGCTTTTCAGTAGTGCCATGAGGGTTAATCTAGTGCATCATCACAACAAGCATATTTTGAAAGGAATGCAAGAAAGAAAAACAAGAAAGAAAGATGACTAAATATTGTTGGCACTTGAATAAAACAAAAACCATAGAGTAATAATTTCCTCAGTCCCTGCAGTCATTCTTGAATTTTTAATATTGCTCTGTTTATTGTACCTTTACATTGCAGTCATGCTGTTTACCAAATAATTTCAGGCCATTGTAGTTGGAGAATGATGACTTCCCAGAGTCACATTTTCCAGACGTCAATATGTGGTAGGAGCTTCTGGCTGGGTTCTGTTCTTGGTTGATTCATTTGATTGTAGGCTGTCAAGTTTGGGGGATTTTAAAATAATTTTTTCTATTGTGAGGTTACAAATGAGTCATTCTGAAATGTTTCCCTTTTGGTGTTTTTAATGTTTGGGAAAAGTAAATCTAAAAAGGTCTTTATGTTTTTTCCTCACTCTTTTATTACCAGATCTTAAAAGTGAAAGCCCTTTTACAGTTACTTTCAAGGTATCATTAAGGCCCTGTAAATATATTTAATCAAAATTTTTAGAAATTGTATAAAGTACAAGCTGTACAGACATTTGAAAGGCAATATCCTATTATTAAGTTTGGATTGTACTCCCTCATTTTGGCAGCAGTACCCAGAGAAGCTCGTTTTAGGTTCTTTTCTGCCTAAAGGAGCATAAATGACCTAGTACAGCAATCAGAGGTCCCTCTGGCCCTGAAAGGGGCCAGCAGAACTGGGCAAGTAAATAGTCAGGTTTCCCCACAGTACTTTCCAGCTTCCAGCATGGATCTTTCTTTAGTATAGTAACTGAGTTATTTATGTTGTTGAAGGAGAGAACAATAAGGGCCATACAGTATGTCTCTGGGAAAAAAAGGGAAAATTACATATACGTGTTCACAGTAGGAGGAGATGCCTAACCAAAGTCACTGACTGTACTTTTAATTTAACTCCATTGTCTTGATGGGAGACATGATGTTTCCACTTGTCTCTATATTAGACACTGTTTTCACTTAGTTGCTTTTGACACTTTCTTCTACATTTCAAATCTACAATGTGTGTAGGCTGTATTTTATGCTTCTGCTGCAGTGTCTTTTGCTAAGAGAAATCCAAGCCCTGTGAAGATGGATAGCTAAACTGCGTAATCTCCCTGTAGCATACTGCATCCTGCTACTTGTATGCCAGGTCCTATGTTCCTTGCTCAATTTTCACAGTCTTTACAAAAGCAATTTTCCTTTGACCTATATAGGTGTTTGCTTGAGTGAAAAAGGAGTTCAGATGCCACATTCAGCTCACTCGTGGCTGAGATGACAGACTGAGAATGCTATTACTTTTGGGGTTATCATGTGGGAAAGGTAGTCTAGTTTTGATTACATATTTAATTTGTATGTGCTCACATCTAATTTTTAGAGAAATAGATATCTCTTAACTGTAAGGAAAATGAGAGTTAATACTCTTTCTTTTCTCAGAGTATACATAGGACTGTGAAGATGATTCTACTCCAGTGAGTTTTCTGTTGAAGCCATGGATCAGCATGATTTGCTGGAATGTTTTTGACTGGCTAAGGCAAGAACCTCTGGACTGTTGGCTCTGAGCTGAGCATCCTTTTATAATGGTGAGAGTAGATGGCTATTCTAAGATCATAGCTGATTCTTGGATTTTCGGACTAGAAAGAACCTTTAAGATAAGGTAGTCTGCTCTTTTGTGTAACACAGGGTGTGAATGGATCAATGTATTACCAGTGGCAGCCCCTTCAAACAGAAATTGCTTGATCTGAGTTTGTGTTCTAGGCTGGAGTATGGTACAAAGCAGCTCTTTAAAGAAGGCTTTGGGCAATTTAGAACTAAACTTTTGTGAAGGAAATTATGCATGTTAGTAGAAATCTATACACTATTCTTATGTAATTGGAACAGTAACATAAAATTACATTAAAGGAGGAAATTCATTATCATGCAATGTAATCAGGTACTGCAAGCTCCTGGTCATTAGTTTTAACGTTTAAGAAGGAGAAATCATAGTTCAGGAAGTTGCACAGGAAAAGCAATCTCAAAGAGAGCTTAAAAGTACCTGCAACTAATCTAGCACAAAGAATTAAGTATTTCTCAAAAGATATTGTATATAAAGAAGAGTGAGCACTGCAAAGGAGTGGTGGGCAACAACCAGGCATGTAAGTCCATCGTGATTGCAGAGAATCATCCCCAAGAGAACATAAAGGTCATTGATAAAAATCTTAAAAATCAATTTTTTGAGTGTCATGGAATAACTGAAAGAAAATCAAAGTGTAGTTAATATGCTGAGGTTGCTTAACACTAGATAAGGCTGTTGCACCTGAATACAAAGTATGCTGAAGTCTGACAGAGGAATATTCCTGTAAACCTGAAAATACATATTTAATAATCAAGACATGATGTTATACATTTACCGTATGAATAAACAGCTGCCACATAATGTCCTCAGTACTGCTGAAGGGAGCCTATGAATTCTTCTTCATCTTTCTGATTAGAGTGAAACCAGACATAGTCATTATAACTGTCTGCAAATGAATGCTTTTAAATATACCTGCTCTTTCTCTGGCTCAAATCTTCCCTGGCTTATTTTAATCTTTATCCATATCTTGGTCAGGCAGAATAACGATATTTCTTTTTTTTCTGTGATGGCTCACAGGTACTGGGGAACCTTTCAGCTTAAAGAGGAAGAACTGACCTAGTTTATAGGATGTTATTTATCTCTAGGGGATTTCTCCTTATTTGATGTCTGCCATATAATGGAGAATTTTGTCATAGATGCTATACTTTGATCATAAGTCACAAAAGGAACATAAAAATTATTATCTTTTGGGGAGATATTGGAACTTTTGTTCTTATGAATAATGCAGGTACTTAACAGTACAATAACAAATACTGGGTATAGCAAGAAACTTTAATACAGACTGTAGAGAACCAATGAAAGGAAGAATTGTCTTCCTCTTAGCATCTCTAGGCATTTTTAAGCCTCAGGTCATCAATTCAAACTGCTTGAATATAGGTAATTTTCAGTTAGAAGAGGGCCAGTCATTAAAAAAGTATTAAGCATAAGCAATATTTTGCTTTCTCTGCTTTGAAATATTTTATGTGCTTTTCCTAGGGCAGTAGAAGCTACCTTGTATAAAATCTCTGGTTTGGCCCCAAATGTAAACACTTTTAAAACTACAAATATGAGAGGTTCATGAGTTTTCTTATCCTTACGCTTGAATTCCAGCTGGAAATGCAAAGAGGAACAAATAGAATCAGACACTGTCCTTGTGATTTTCCAATTTATTTTTCAGAAATTGCTCCCCCTTGTTTTATTTGAGCCAACTCTCTCAACACTTTAGATAACCCACTCTTTTTTTCCAGAACTAATCAGAACAAATAGCTTCAGGTCCAGTCAATACAGTATCTTGCAGCTGCTTCTGGGCACACTCAGTTGTTTCAGAGAATAGTGCAGTAAGTTGTCTGGATGTAATTCCAAGTAGGCTCCATTCATAATCCATGAAGTTTTAAATGGTTCTGTATTTTTTTGTTATCATTAAAAAAATTTGGCTATCCCTGTTAGCCATACAGCTAGTCCACGCCCTCTCTGACTGTGATTAAATTACTTTTTCAGATATGCCTGCTGGAAGCATAGACTGGCTTTTCTCAGTGGGACAGCAGAGCCAGTGCAGTTTCACTACACCAGTGGCAGAGCTGGGAAGCTGTGTTGAGTCTCCTGCCTGGTGATGGGGGAGACAGGTCCCTGGAGAAATGTATGAGTTGATGTTGTGCCACGGACATTGTTTCCTTCTACTCTATGTGTTGGGGAAGAGGTATGTCTAGGTAGGAAGCTTCTTGTTTTTGCTACACATGTGTTATGGGTTNAGGGGAACCGGTAGTGTGGGGGTGGGAAACCTGAGAGGAACATCGCTGCCGACACTGGAATCATGGAAGTGGAAGGGGAGGAGGAGGCGCCTGAGGAGGCTGATGGCCCTGCAGCCCAGGGGGGTGAACGGTGGAGCGGAGGCTCCCGAAGGTGGCCGTAACCCCATGGTAAAAACCGCGCTGAAGCAGTGTGAGACGGGAGAGCAGCCCGCGGAAAGGACCCGCGCCAGGGGAGTTCGGGAAGAACTGAAGCCTGCGGAAAGGATCTGCGCCAGGGAAGTTTGTGAGGAACTGCAGCCCGCAGAAAGGAACCGCGTTGGAGAAGTTCGTGAAGGACTGTCCCCCGTGGGAGGGACCTTGTGTTTTGTTTCTGTTTTGATTTGTAGTAAATTAAATTGATTTGGTTTTTTTCCCAAGTTGAGCCTGTCTTTTGCCCGTGACCATAAGTGGGGAGTGATCCCTCCCAGTCCTTGTCTCGACCCACGAGCCTGCCTTTGTATTTTCTCCTCATCCCAACGTGTCCAGGCGAGGGGGTGGGGGGTGAGCGAGCGGCTTCGTGGTGCTTTGTTACCGACTGAGCTGACCTTGAAACCACGACAACATGCTAGCTTGCTGTTTGAGCCATGCCTAAATGGGAAGTTTGCTCCTGGGAGAATGTGTTACGTTTTGTTTGCCTAAGGGTCAGAGCTGTTGAGTGGTTGATGAAATGCAGTGTCAGCAGCACCTTTAGGAATGGGAAGTTTAGAAACAATGGTGACTCTACTGATGCATGTTCTCCTTTTCTCTTCAGCTAAAACATGCTTCAAGTGAATGATAGCTATGGGGGAATGAGGAAAGTCCATTTATTACCTGCCAATACATTAAAGGCTGTATCTGGTGGCGTCAAATGCATGGGAGCAATGGAGGTTGCCAGAAAATTCATAACCTCAGAAACACCATATATGTCAGGAAACAGTTAATATTAAAATGATTGATTCAGTCTTTGACATTCCTCATACCATACAAGTCCTCAAATAAGTAAGATATGGAAAGAATTAAAAGAAAGCAAAATAAAACACTGCTCCATTAGAACATGTAACAAAGGGAGAAAAGTTATGCTTTTATATTCACCTGTAACCCTATCAGAGAATGCCAGACAATAATTCACCTCTAGCTGCCACATAAAAATATCTTCAACAAATATAGTGTTAGCTTCCCAGAAAAAGACTAATCTTTAAGAAAACAATAAAAAGGGCAAGGAAGAGAGAAAGAATGGTTGATGTATGAGTAATGTGCAATATATTGTACATGCTGGATTTTAAAACCAGTTAGATCACAAAAGGCACATATAGCAAAGCCAAGATTTTCAGGAAAGGGAGCCTAAATCCTACTTGGATCTCAGGCTGCGCTAATAGTTGCTCAAGTGCTTCTGAAAATCAAGCAGGTGCCCGAGTCTTTATTTAGGAACTAAATTTTAGTTTTTCTTGTATTTTTTAAGTATCATGGTCTTCGTAAGTCTGCACATATACAACTATGTTTAGTTGGCATAGAGAACTTATAAAGAATCAGGGCTCATTTAGTTGAGCGCTGCCAGGGGCCTGTTGTTGAGATATTAGGCACTTTGAATCCTAAAAGGGACAAAAATGCCCAATGAAGTGGCTATAAATGTGTCTGTTTCAGAGACTGAATGGTTATGAAAATAACAAGAGAAAAAAAGTCAGGCTGAGTACGGCATAATGTCAGGGAACTCCATGCCAGACTGAACTTACATCCAGGAAAGACCCTGGGCAACATGTATATGCTTTCAGAAATATAAGTGGTGTGAACAGCTCAGCTAGAAAACATTTCAGGTGCTTGGAATACCATTCTGTTTCTTTTGAGGTATCACAGTGGTTTGAGTGTTTAAGATGGGAGAAGTTTAAGAGTGGGTACTGACTTCTCACTTCCATTAATGTCTTGAAAACTCCAGTGCTCATCCGTGTTTCTCTTTGTCCCCTTGACAGTCTGCTTTCCCTTCCCTCTGATGCAGTGTGTTGCTAGTTCTCCTGAATGATTCAGCATATCATCCTATTCTTCTATCTTCTCATCCTCTTCATCAATGAGAGATTTCTGAGGTCCGTCTTTTTGCCCCCAATATTCAGCCAACTTGATGCCTCCTATGCATCAGAAAGTGTTGGCAAGAGTCTCAACAGTAAACAAGGGGCTGCTGCCAAGGTATTTTCTTGAAGACGTTGACCTGATGCCACCAAAATGTATCACACTGGTATGGTATGCAGGCATGCATTTAATATAATACATGTGTAGGATGAGTATTTACTCCTTAGATTTATCTGAGATATTTAGGTATCTAATTTTATTGAGTACAGGCATTTGCCTCCAACCATGTAAGCATAATGCAATCTAGTGTACTAAGGTACTTTGAATGGAGCCATTTGAAAATATGTAGTCAGCCAGCTGGATTTATGAAAAGATGTGAAGGTGCAAAATTCTTTAAATTTTAACCACTTGAACAGAGACTAAAACTATTTTAGAACCAGCAGAGATCACCGCATCTTCGTAGAAGTGTACAAGGAGTAGATACATTGCCTCCAGGCACAGTGGATGGAAAGCGCCGGGCAGAGGAATTTGGGAAGAGTAACCAATACGTGCTTTGCAGGTATTTTTGTGCTCTTTGTTCCCTTCAGTTTTTCCCAGTTTAGACAGTTCTTTGGGTTTCAGGACTGCCAGAAAAGGAGTACCATGTTAATATGTAGCGTTTTAAAAAAAAAAAACAAAAACAACCATGCGCCAATTTTATTTTATTTTTCTTTTCTCTACCTCTGAGGTCTCATCTTGCTCTTTCTTGCTTAGCTGTTATTTCTTGGCCTTTAACCCTGCAGGAGAAATGCCTTAGTCTTCCAGGTGTTACTGACCAAACCAAACGTTGTTGGCACCCTGACATTTTTCTAGCAGCCAAAACCATACTAACCATGAGTGCTCTTTCTTGCTACATTTTGTGCTAACAACAGTGCCCTGCAAGCGGAGGGTGGAGGAAACTCTAGTTGACACCACTCTGATTTGCACTGTTTTCTTATCTGTGCACCAGAATCCCAGAATTTCTTGCTACATATTTCCCTGTGAGCATGGAAGCACAAGTGTTTACAAGAGCGCAGTAAGAAAGGCTATGGTGCAGAGGTTGCATTTATGCTTTTACCTATCTAGACTCTTCCATGGTTTCTCAATCTCATGTTTTTACCACTGATAGTAAAAATGCTGTTACTGCTGTGCCCAAGGTTTCACCCAGAGCACACGTGACGTCTTTTCGGTTGTGTGGTATTATCACGAAGTGACCCTGAATCCAGTGCAGAGGCTATTGAAGAGCCTGCTTGCTCTCTGCTCCCTGATACAAAAACCAGCTGAGGTGTACACCAGAGCTGCCTCTCTGCTGGACTCCACGAGCTTAAACAGATTTTGCCAGAACAAGTGCTCTACTTTTAAGGTTTTGAAAATGCATTGACTTAAGGAGTTGTACCTAACACTGCTTTCTTCTTCACTAAGCATCTGTAGAAATGCTTTTGTAAAGGAGAAATCTAATGATCTTATTGCAGGACTTTGAAAGATAATTGAGTTGTCTACTATAAACTAATGTCTCTTATTCACTCCCATGGAAAGATCACAAATCTTTATTCAGTGCGAGCTAGTTCTTATGTAAATTGTAGTAAATAATAAATGAATGTATAGGCCAGCTAATGTAGGACTATACAGTGTTTGGTTTTGAAGAATTGTACACACATCCCAATGCAAAGGCAGAAAGGAGGAAGGAGGAGCAGTTAGTATTTCATATCCATGCGTTGCAGGAAATAAAAGTTAACAGCTCTAGTAAAATTCATATGCTAGACAACTGTAGAACTGAAGAGACAGAGAATCCCAGAGGGTTAACTCCTCCTCACCTAAGCAAAGTAAATTATTTGACTTTTTGAAATGTCTTCTGAAATGTAATAAAATCTGAAGGGGGTAAGGATCTTCATCTCATTAATACAGGGTCCCAGCAAATGTCATTTTCTAAGCTGCTTTGGGAAATGGGATTCTTTTCAGATTTCAGCGAATAGTTCACAGTCACAGTGCATTACTTTAGCAGCACATTTCTCTTCCTTGCACATTACATACAGCACAGTTTAAACAGTAGAGTGAGCTTATTTTGGCTTCATTCCTTTATATGAACAGAGAGAATTTTGATTTGCTATATATTTCACTGCTACTGTAGATTCCCTCTCCATCTTAAATGGTAGTTTATTAAGATTAAGTGCTTTCTTATGTAGATGTATTGAAAGGACCTTTGATTTGGTTTAAATTAAATTTGATTCAATTAAAATGTAAGATAGATTGAAGCACTTTCGTGAACAGAAAATGAAAAAGGCTCCATGAAAGAGAACCAAAGCTACAATAGACATGGAATCAGGAGATTGCTATCAGGTAGGCAGGTTTTGAAAATTGGATACCAGAAACATTACTTTCAATGAAGAGTCTAACCTTGTGGTATATAGGTGGAGTACACAAAGAATGAATCATGTGGCTTGTACCCTAAGAAATTATCCAAAGTGACTAACTGACTGGGTCAGATCTCATTAGCATTCAGCACCATGGCTTGGGCACGAAGAGAGAAAGAAGAAAAGAAACATGAAAGGAGAGATTAAAGGAGGGGAATGAGACAGGAAAAAAGGAGGATTTGTGAAAGTGTTATGAACCCACTCCTCTTTCTTTGTACTCTCCTCAACCCACATTAAATCCATATATCAGGCTGCTAGGATGTCCTCTGGACAGGGAAAAAGAGGACTGCATGTAGCTCATCTGCGCTGAAATCACTGCTGGAGACCTCTGAAAAATTAGCCTTCGTATTGAACCTTTGAATGGTCTTTCACCTTCAAGGGTTTATGAGCTGCCATTAGAGTTTAGAGCCACCATGAGCTGTGGGTTTGGAGCCCAAGCATTTCACTAAAAAAATTGTTCACTAAAATATTAGCACCAAGCACCCCAGATTGTGCCAAGGATGTGTTATAACCTGGAGAAAGGAGCTGAGCCTCTCCCTGGGAGGTGGCCCTGACTTTCAGCCCTGACAAGGAAACTTTCCGAGGTGGGAGTCCTTATCCACAACTGCAAAGCCACCAATTTTTTCCACACAGGCACATTTCACATTTGAGCAGCTTTTGGTCATTTCCAACAAAGGCCGAATTCAGATCAGCAGTCTTGAAATAGGAAGTATTTTCTTTTGTTGTGAAGAGCCAGAGCTTCTTAACCCTCTGCAAAAAGTTTAGACAAACTTTTTTTTAATCCCCCTTTT
>VYZV01000470.1:0-23053 GCA_013401275.1 Pandion haliaetus | reverse complement strand
AAAGGGTGAGATAAAAGGAAGGATTGCATGGGAAATGTTGTTTGTTGATTGGAATACAGCAATAAAGATAAGGATGAAGAGTGTTTTAAAAATTGCGGAAGTTCATATCTCACAAAGAAATACTGTGATATTTTTGTAGTTCATATATTAAAAAAAAAAAATAAAAATGTCCCTTTAGGGATTTACATTGTAAAACCAAAGAACTAATCCTTTTGCAGTAGCACCATAAAGGAAACCTCTTAATCCTTGTCAATGACTGTGTATCCAGTTATTGTATCAGTTCAGAATTTTTTGACAAACTCCCCTGCAGCCAGATTGTCTCAGAACAAGATAGTCTTGGATGTCTTGAAACAGGCTGTAGGAAAGCTGCTCTTTCAGTATGAAACACTGTATAGACCCTTTGAAAGTTCATCTAATGAATTTCATTTTATACTAAAGAACCGTTGCTACTTAGCTGTCACCTCCCATTTGTCTTGATTGTACCACAGCAAGACTGAAAGTTCAAAGGTGTGTATCAGAATTTAGAGCAGTGGCAATTCTTTGAGCTGAGTTTAAGGTAGACCTCCAGGCAAGATTTACAAACGTGTTTTCCTGCAGCTCACTTTTCACACTCTTCAAATCATTAATAATTAGATATGTTATCTGTGAAAAGCTTAGCTTGAGAATAATTTGTGTAGCAGATGATCTTTCCTGCATTTGACCCCATTTTGCTTTTACTGAGTGGAAAGTGTTCTCTTAGCTGGGTCAGTGTTAAGAAGGCAAAAGATAATTTGTGCTGGAGCCTGAGTCCAATCCAAGGTGACAGCTTGAGAGTCCTACTCTGAAACTAAACACTATCTCTGTATTTGATTTCACAGAAAAAGTGGCCCACATCTGCTGGAAACATGCCCTGGTAGTAGCAAGCCTGGACAAGAATTTTGCCTAGCTTACACGAGCTAATTGCCGAGCTCTGATACTTGCTTCAGTTTGGAAAGAAGGGAAGGGTCTTTGCTGGTCTCTAACAATGACTGTCACTTTCCCTTGTGTGCCTTGTCTTTCCTCCTACAAATTCTTCTTAACTTTTGATAAAAGCATATTGAGGATATTGACAGAAAATGTGTCTCCCACAAATGTTGAACACTGAACAATCCTGTGTGTTGCCTTTTTGTTTTGGCACTAGGGACAATCCAAAAAATGGGGCTTCTTGCTCACATTTTTTAAAAACCCAAAACCTCTTTGCAAGTTTTAGCTATTTCCTTTGTCCCTTCTCTTATGGCCCAACAGAGTTTTTCTGCTTTATGCTGCCCTGCTGATATGCAAGCTGCCAAGCATTACCACCTCTGTCTCTAAAAAAGAGCTGATACTACATGTGAAGGGGAACAGGCAAGTGCTTTCTACCCAGTGAGCAGCAGAATGGAGAAGGGATCGCCATGGCAGCAGTGTTATTAAATGCAAAGCCTCTTTTCAATCATTTTCATTATATACCAACTCCCCAACAGTATTCTTTTCCCCTAAAGGTGGCAACTGTATTGCAAGCTGGCTGCAAGGCACAGATGCCAGGTTCAGAAATGCATTACAGAGTTAGCTTTGAACCCAATAAAAATACGATCTTGTAAGATCTCTGCTACAGGCTCCAGGCTGTTGCAGTGAAGGATGTGGATGCAGTTTATGGGACTGCTGTTGGTTTACCTGACAGCTGTGTTAGGTGGCATTCAGGTAACATGGGTTTTTCTTCTTGTCCGGTGATTGTCAGTGCCTCTTTTTTTCAGTGAGACACAGCAGGGAATAAGCTCATGAGTGAGACACCTGAGGAGATAGCTGCATGAAATGCACTTAGATTTCTCATAAAGTCCTGGAAGTGCAATAGGTTTGAGATAATTACACCACTATTATGCTTGATTGCTTAAATATATGTTAAGAATTCATAAACAAGCATAGACTCCTCATGAAATAATAATGAAATAAACATGGCAGATGCATATTCCCATTTCAAATTTAAATGAGGTGCCTCTGAGTTCAGTTCGTCATTAATTTTACTAAAATACAGTATATGTAATTTGGCTATTTAGATGCAACATACTTCACTGTACATTCTGGCCTACTCTGTATACATTGCCTGAACGTTACTCACACTCTACCCTTTTCTCTGTGTCTCATTGCATATTTCAGGAAGACTCTGCTGCGTGTGCGCGTGTCTGTTATGCTGCTGTTTCTTAGTTACTCTTGAGCATTTTATTGGCTCAGACTTTACGCTGAAGCGACTGTGCAACCTGAAGGATATGTTTTACCAAACCTACAGGAAAGTGATTGATCTCATTCTGTCCATACTTCCATACTGTCAAAGCCTATGCCAAAATGTGAAACAATGGGCTGTTTGGCTCCATGTGGCTTTTGCTCAGTATTTTAGCTGAAATAATAAAGAGTATCAGGAACTCAGCAGTTGCCTGTGGTGTTTACCTCCTCAACAGGTTCTACGTCTGTCTCTACTTGATTTCTTCTATGGTAGTGAGTGGAATGAACTACCACTGGAATTTAATTTTGGCACTGCTCTCTGAACAAGAGGACTAAGTCTCTTGGGGACTATAAAAGGGAATATAAAATGCCCTTTCTGTTGTTCTAGGAATGCTGTGTCTTCTATTGGCTGGGGTGCATCTTTCAGCTAATGTCCTTAAAGATAGCACCATTTTGAGCAAAAAAGGCAGCAAATTGCATAACAGTACCACAAGAAAAGTGAGCTCAACACTGGTCAAAGAAAACTCAAATTTGGTATTTCCATGTGAGTCTTCTTAATGCCTGAACTGAAGCAGATAGAAAGAGAAATTGTACTGTTGTTTCTATCTAAAAATGAACAGCACTGTAACTATTCCTTTTTATTTCAAGGAAGAAATAATTGCAGTAACCTGGTGTTTGATAGCTCTTGGCAGAAGCTTTTTTCTTAAAACAGTAACTGGTATTGCCCGAGGGAAATAAAAAGTTCCTCAATGAACCAACTGAATTGTACCCGTTGCTCTAACAAGCTTTCTGCATATTGGTGAGCAGAACAGAAAAACTTACTGGTTGAAATTTCCTATAAAAGATATGGCAGTGTGATAAGCAGATATCCATCACCAGTATGATATTTAAGTAGCTCAGAATACTTTGCTTCTGTCAGAATCATGAGGCATGGATCTCACCTAGGGATTCTTTAGAACTACCAGTGCTTGAGAACAAAAATTACAGATAATTTTCCTTTCATCTCCTCTTCCCCATTTATATTTCAAGGTCGTCATCATTATCCCCTTAATATCAGGACCCCTCCCTGCAGCAATATGCTAAGATTACTCTTATTTTCTTGGATGTAATGCTATGAAATTACCTACAGTCTTTTAGTAATCTACGCAGTCATGTGGATGAAATCATATTTTTCCTAGATAGATTGCTGTCCATCAGTAGACTGCTTTTTTGCCATGTTGCACAAGGTTTACTGAAAGCTCTCTATGAAAATTTTTTAATGTGCCACAAACTTAGTATTTGTTTTTAACCTTTATGTATAGTAATACATCGTGTTTAGTTGTCAAGTATAGGGATGACTTCATCCTGTGAGGATTGAGAGATCTCTAAAGCAAGTTTACTAAAGGGGGGGGGAAAGCAAAACACTACGTTTTTTAGTAAAATTAGCCAACTTTAATTTCACATTCTAATAGAACAATTGCATCTAGTTTTCTACCCTCTCAATCAAAACAAACAAGTTGGTGCTGCTATTCACCTGGCAAATATTCATATAACAAATGCAAAATCCTAGGGAAAGTGCTTTTCTTGTTAGTTGAATAACAAGGAGTGTAATTAGAATATGGAAAATATTATTCTCTGATACATTCTGTATCTATTTACCTTGAGATTTTTTTTTCTTTTTTCTTTCTATCCTTCCTGATTTCCAGCACTGATTTCAGAAGAAGAATGTATAACCTTGTTGTGGCTTAACCCCAGCCAGCAACTAAGCACCACGCAGCCGCTCGCTCACTCCTCCCCACTCTCAGTGGGATGGGAAAGAGAATCAAAAAAAGGAAGTAAAACTCGTGGGTTGAGATAAGAACAGTTTAATAATTGAAATAAAATAAAATTATAATAACAACAACAATAATAATAAATGATAATAATAATAGTAACGAACAGGAATATAACAAAAAAAGAGAGAGAGAGAACCGAGGATAAACAAGCGATGCACAGTGCAATTGCTCACCACCCGCTGACCGATGCCCGAGCAGCGATCCGCCCCTCCTGGCCGACTCCCCCCAGTTTATATACCGAGTGTGACGTCCCATGGTATGGAATGTCTCTTTGGGTAGTTCAGGTCAGCTGTCCTGGCCATGCTCCCTCCCAGCTTCTTGTGCCCCTGCTCGCTGGCACAGCATGGGAAACTGAACTATCCTTGACTTCGTATAACATTACTTAGCAACAACTGAAAACATCACTGTGTTATCAACATTATTCTCATACTAAATGCAAAACACACTGTATCATCTCCTAGGAAGAAAATTAACTCTATCCCAGCCAAAACCAGGACAAACCTCATGAATAAATGGGTATTCATGTTTAATAATGGTTATGAGGCTATGTATAGTGCCAAACAGCATGAAATGCTTGTAATAGGAAAGGTTAATGAAGGCATAGAGAAATGAAGTTATTTGCTAATGCCACACAGCTAAGTTTATGACAGAGGAAAGAAGTTGAAGTAAGATTGCTTCATTTCCTGTCAAATATCTTAATCACTGATTACCTCTTTTCTTTTGGGTCGTAACATAAAACATGTTGCATTAATGTTTTTAGGTATTGACTTTAGGTCATTAAACACAAGTCCATTTTTTTTTTTTAAAAGGGCAGAACTAAAAGCATTCAGGCAGCTCTTTTGCATCCTCAGCAAGACACAGCCTAATACTAGTACTTGTAATTGGAACCAAACTTGTTTAGGCATATAGAAACATACAAACCAAATAACTGATTTTGTGCCCATCAGGAATTGTATGTCAGCCTCCATTCAAAAAATTCTCCAAAACTTTGGAAAGAAACTACTTAATCACCTTATTGTAGGCAGCAGTGCAGAGTTCTGCTGAGTGAAAGCTGATTGCAGTTTTTACTTTCTTATTTTGGTATTTATAATCTGTGGCATGGATTGACATTGATAATTTCCATTGTTTGTTGTATATACACACATTTTTCTCTCTCATTTGCGCGCGCACACACACACACACACATGCACCTGTACGTTCTGTTGTTATCTCACTCCCCCTTCTTAGGCCTCTGACTTGTTGCAGGTAGCAAGGTGTGAATGGATTTTCTGATGGTCTAATTACCTCTGGTTTTGGTTCTCCTGTATCTTACCAACCTGCCTATTGCAAGAAATTGCTTTGAAAGCAAATTAGTGTGATTCCATGTAGAGACTCTCTTTCTCAGTCCAGGCAGAAAGCAGGCATGCTAGCTTCTTTTTAACATACTGACCCTGCAAATTTAGTGATGGAGAAGACTCAGAATAATTGAACTGGATGGGTGGGAGAGGAGGGGAAGTTAAACTAGGTGGTAGTAGCTTCCCATGCTGTTTTAGAGGTTGCTTGTTATGTTGGCCTTTCTCCAGTTCTAATGTAACATGGAGGATGGGTGTCCAGGAGGTACTTTTATGGCTGGCTTTTGCTGCGCTGTTTCTAAGGAAGTCCTTTTTTTTTTTTTTTTTTTTTTTTTTTGACTAGAGAATTTTAAGGCCCTGTTTTCAAGGCACTTTGAAATGCCTGAAAAGGACCAACTGGGAAAGGTCTATAGTGGTTCAAGTTGAAAGATGTTTTGCAAGTGAAGGTTGTAGTTGCTGTGTTCTTACTACTTTAGATAACTTCTTATTTAAGTAGACTTAGTAGGTTTTAATAGGCTTTTGTGCTACCCTTTCAGATTTTTACATTCATTCCAGGCTAATATCAAATTTTTAAAAGTGAGTAGACTTAGTAGGTTTTAATAGGCTTTTGTGCTACCCTTTCAGATTTTTACATTCATTCCAGGCTAATATCAAATTTTTAAAAGTGAGTTTACAAATAAAGTTGGGTAATTCCAGGGCATCCTTGGCTTACTTCACGCTTGGCGAGCCATCAAAAAAAATTGGTCAGGTTTCCAGCAATGGCATACATTTATATGACTGCCCCTATAAAATGTGATTTAAATGCTTAATAATGTTGGGGTTTTGCCAAAAGCACTCTGAATTTCTTTGGCTTAGCCCATCTTCACAGTGGCATATTTGGCTTTCTCATCATATCCTTTATGCGCATTAAAGGTAAATACATCTTGAATGATTGATCAGATGGAATCTATACTCTTTGAATGTATAATTTTAACAGTGGTAGTTCAGCAGCATGTTCGTGTGTGTGTGTGTTGATATACATGTAGGTATTTGTAGATGACACACACCTATGCTTTTCTGTATGTTCTCCTGATGCACACATGGTAGATTATATATATATCGTGTCTCGCTGGATGTGCTCCAACTTTTGGTCTAGTAACAGACTGTTTCAGGTTGCTCTTTAAAACATCTGCACACCACAGAGATTTCATTGTTTCCCATCCAAGTGAGGGATTTCACTGCTCAAAGATAATACTGAATCCCAAGTCAGGGACCAATTTAAGATACAGTGTTTTCCAACACACCAAATCTTAGCTTGAGCATTTCAGTACTGCTAGCAGAGATTTCTGGCAGCCTTTCTGGACCTGGCAGTTGTGGAGAAAAAGGTGCTTTGAATTGTGATATTTCCATGTAAAGAGATTACTTTGAGTCCTTCCTTCACAACCAGGCATGTTGAGATGAGAATAGTCACAAAGAACCATTTTCCCAGAGGCTCCTGTTTCAACATGAATGGTCCACAATGGCTCTGGTTGAACATCAGATCCACCATACCAAAATCAGCATAAGAAGATTTCTCAGATGTGCTACTTTTGTAAGGTCAAAAGTGCAGAACAAAGTAAAGCAAATTTATGAGCAGCTTTTGTGACCTACTCATTTCAGGAGCTTCTGCCAAACTGCCTAGCCAGCACCATAGCTTGCTTGCTGGGAGATGGGAGATTGTGCAGACCCTTTTCCCCCTATGGGGTTTTCAGCTGGGTGCTGCATGGGGTTCCCCAGGACATGGCTTTCTGGGGCCCACTGCGGCAAATGCTGTTTAACATTGTCAAAGGATCATGTGATTGCACCAGGAAATTCAATGCTAGAAAAATTCCCCCAGATTTCAGTGATGGAATGGCTTTTATGTATGCTCACCCCATCATTGGGGGTTTTTTAACGAGAGGTACAATCCTCCTTTGGGTGCAGTCACACCAGCTTAAAACTTCGGGGTTTTTGTTTGATAGCATTATCCTTCTCCTTATATGGAGAAATGGGATATTTTTAAAACGTATACCGTAGAGACAGAGGGCCTTCTCACTTACTCTCCTCTAGTTACCAATCAATGCACAGTCAAAACAGTCTGAATTTCTTGTGCTAAACAAGGCCTAATGGAGCGATGCAGTTGTTTCAAACTTTTGGTAATAAAGCATCCTCACTTCATCTTCCTTTACTTGTTTCCTGAATCTCTGTAATTTACAATGTATTTACAACAGAACTGAGGTTATGTGGCCATGGCTGGAAGCTCTGGGAATTAACTGTGATGAGCAGTCTCTGTATTTGTTTTCCTTTAGAGCCTCTAATATACTGTTCTGCTCAGGTCCTCTGAACACCTCTGTAGTGAACTTTTAAAACATGACTGTCATCCCTCTTATCACTATAACACGTTATTGTATAAAAGGAGGCTGACAGAACGAATTTGGGCCTCTTCCCTAGAAGAAGTCAGCTGGCAATCTTTGTTTAAACAGCATGAATGTTATTAATCTTGGTCTTTATTTAATTTTTAATGTTAAAATGAGTCCAACTTTGAAGCAATTCTCACAGAGAAGTGAAGATTAGGTCTATTGTCATGTGTAGTCAGATTGGTTTATAATCTGCTGTGTGGCTTGTAAGGCAGTTCAAGTTCTGTGTGGTTATTAAACATGGATTTTTCATCTGGATCATGAATTAACAACTCTGAACATAAATATACATAATATATACTATATATGTAATTTGTCCTCGGTAGTTAAAATTCAGTTAATGCAGGTACCACTTGTACTACTTTGCCCATCTTGCTAGCAGTTTTAGGAGGCTATATTGTCAATTGTCTGAGTCTTTCACATAAAATTCGTAACAGCAATGAGGTCCATGTTCTCACTTAGCACTTACAATGAAAATTTGGTATTGCAGAGGTCTTGCAGTGTCTTTTTACAGAAGCATGAATTTTCATCCTGTGCCTAGCTCATGTAATGCTGTAAGCAAAGATTAATTTGACATGTCAGCAGCGGAAAGGATAGCTACATTTAGGGCTATAATCTTCTCCTATAACATATTAATGACAGTTTTATATCTCTGTCAAAAGGAAAATGTACCTCTTAATACCCTTAGTAGTGGAGTATATTTTATTTATTTTATTAGTAAGACAAAGAACACAAGATGTGAATTGGCATTTCAGCCAATTGTCTTAAAATTACAGTGTAAGGGTGTAATTGTTACCTTCAGAAAGCTAGCTGGACTTCTTAATGATGCCTAAAGGTTGTGGTGCCACTTGAAGCAATTACTATTGTGTCTTTTACTGCTGGCCTTTAGCATGAATGTAGCAAGAGGCCTAACTGCAAAAGTCAGAAAAAAATATCAGCGCATTAAATAGACTATTTCTTCAGTTGTAACTACTGGGGATTTAACTGCTGTCTTTACGAGACAATGGGACTCCAAGGCCAGTTAGGATAACAACAGGCTTTCATTTGCTTGTTGAAAATCCTTGGTTTTCTTTATTAGCTTGACTTCTTACAGTAGGTGGTAAAGGCAGAATGCCGAGATAAAATCAGTTGTTAAAGAAATATTTACTTAACACCTTAATGAATCAATCCATATTTGAATATTTAGATCAAGGCTGTTGAGAAGATTAATCCTGAATTGCCTTCAAGGTTTTTGAGAAGATTGAAGGCAATTTCACTTATTTTTGAATGAAATCTTGAAGGATGCTAATACAGATGGCTGGAAGACACCAATTCCAAGGTGCACAAAAACATGATACTATGAAATCAGCTTCATTTTCACTGGAATGATGAAAAGATCTTTTGAAAGGTTTTACAAAAGACAAGAGCAAGTAACCTGTTGCACTTCAAAGTTACTAAGCGCTTAGGGCGTTCATTTGGCATGAACCAAATTCAAGCCACTGAAAGAAACAGCGTAGGGATTTGAAGTTGGGTTTTCTGCATCCAGAATGAGCGTTCTTAGCTTTAAAAGGTATACTTGTCTTTTTTTATTTTTTTCTTTCTGTATAGTCTGCTTTGTTGTTCTACATGCTGAGCATAGGCAGTTAAAGATGTAGTGGTTTCTTGTTGTCCTCTGGTAACAGTCAAATAAGTTTTTCAAAGTGAAGTGTGTTCAGATGGATGGTTTTGCCCATCCCTCAAGGGCTTCTCAAATTTTGTTTAGAAGATGTTAATTGCCACATTGCCATGTTATAGCCATGTGTGCAGTATTGTGGAGGTCCATAACAATACAGTGACCTTATTGAGGAGATACTGATTCACTTTAGCACCTTCAGCTTCCTCAGAAAGTCCCTCTGGGCTAAATTTTCTTCTGGTATGCCAAGCTACAAATTCACAGAAGTAGCTGGAGCACTGTCTCTTCACTCTTTTGGCCTTGAACCTGAGTTTCCAAGCTGTTAAGAAAAAGAGCGCCAGGGATGGGATTTTTTGGAAGCTGTCAGGAAGCAAAAAGGCCCATCAGGAATCATGTTTGCTCTGTAGCTGAGCTGTGTTTTTGCTAGGGCATGAGTAGCCTTCAGTACAGGATAGTGGGTAGATCTTCAGTGTGAAGCCAGTAATATCAACTAACCTTGAGAGTAGTTGTGTATTAGAAATGCTCATGCTATGTCATAACTCAGAAAGGTGGTGGCACCCTTATGTGAGCCGTTTTGGTTTTTCCCCTTTCTTTGTGCTACTGCCTTATGTGAGAGGACATGGCTCCAGAAATATGTCCATTGTAAATATGTATTTTAAAATCCTATCTCTTGTTTGGTCCCTTTCAAAAATAAATGGAAAATAGTCAGTAGAACACTTGATAAAATTTAGGCTTTCTATTCTTAAAGCTCTCCCCAGGCTGCCTTATGATTTCTTAAGTGGCATAGTTTGGTGGCTGATTATACTACCAGTTTTGCAGTACATAACTTCTAACAGACAAAATCTATTATATGGCTGAAAAAATGCATATGGGCACTGCCCTTAACTGCCATATCTATCTCACAGCTATGCTGCATCATTTAATATTAAACGCCTAGTATTTTTATATTTTCTGTGTAAAGTGCTGCTAGCAGAGAAATGCTAAGCTTATCAAGGTTTTTGTTTTGCTTTATGGACATCGTAAAATGTGTGGAAGGAGAAACAATAGGTCCGTAAGAATAGGACTGGACCAAACCACATTGTCTGAACAAGGCAGTGTTGAGCTTACTGGCTGCAAAGGGGAGACAGGGTGTTGCACAAAAGCGGAACACCAGCATGGTACAATTTGGTGCAGCACGTGTGCATCATCCCCTCCATCAGAGCCGTGACTGCGCTCTCTTTGGTCCAAATCAAAGCTGGAACTCCACTAAGTTGTATGCTGCACAAACAAAGTAAGTGATTTAGAAGAGACTGGAAACAAGTATAAGAAGCAAATATGGCAGGAGTACGGGGCACGGAGGTAAGATGTCATCTGGAAAAGAGGTATGGCACATGAATGGCAGGGCTCAAATAGATTCAGGCATCCTGACATCCACACTAACATCCTGTCCCCTTCACTGCATTGCTTCTGAAAATATCCTGCCCTGAAAAATGGCAGTAGGTGCATATTGAAGTAACCTGTGCCAAGCTAGATGTTTCATTTTATTTTCATTTATAATTCAGGAAACATGTTTTGCTGAAAAATGTCTCAATGGTAATACTCATTATAAGCAGTGTGTGCTGTAGGATTCTCATTCTGGGCAGAGAAATACTGTGCTTGCACTCTGAATCTTTATTCCAGTAAGCAACAAACTTAAGTCAAGCTCTGAATTGAATATTTGTGATTACAAATATGTTTACAACT
Source organism: Pandion haliaetus (assembly GCA_013401275.1). NCBI lineage: Eukaryota > Metazoa > Chordata > Aves > Accipitriformes > Pandionidae > Pandion > Pandion haliaetus. The sequence goes on along the minus strand of VYZV01000470.1, from coordinate 11,910 downwards.
GGAAGAGGCCAGGTAAATAGAAAAAAGATTTCCTTTGTGCAGGACAGGTGATGATAGTGCAGTCTAAATATTCAGTACTCTTGCTCTGATATGTTCTTCTGACTACAGTAACACCTGCTGAGATTATACTGGATTCTTATTTTACGATATCCTTTTTCTAAATTAATTACCTATCTGTAATCAGTCAACCATGGCTGCTGTTTGTAAACAACATCTCCTGTACAACTCTGAACAAGTGAATTAATGCCAGTTAATTTCCAGTTATATCATTTAAGAGACAGAATGATAGTTGGGGCAGTAGTATTTCTTGCTGTCTTTATGAATAGTCTCTTGTGATCCTTGATGTCCAAGGAAATAAAAAAGAAGCAGACAGGAGAGCACCATCATAAGCTGTCTGATAAACAGTTCTTGTGATTGTGCACCCTTGTCAGGAGGCAAAACTGGAGTACTGGGTGTCAAGAGGAAAGTTTAAAGCAATAATCTCATGAGCTGGAAAATGAGCATGACGTTATACAACACATAAAGGCTCCCCTTTGAGAAAATAGTTGTATTAATAGTCACATAATGATGTTGTCTTTTGTAACAGGTGACCTTTTCTTTTTAAGCAGATGTTTTAGATATTTTGAACTTTCACATATAAAAATAGATTATAAATTGATTACTTGCTGGGATTTTTATTCCTATCAGGAAATAGTCCAGTTTGCAGAGGTTTTATTTGTTGCTGCTTCAAAACAGAGATAGAGTTTTAAATGGCGCTGTTGCTATCTAATAAGTCCAAAATGTGACCTCTTTGGACACAGCTGGATCCTGGAAAAGAAAGTACTGCTGCAGGGACAGCCAACAAATGAGGCTGTGAGAGGATGGGTTCACCTGGGACCTAACCAGGACAGCAAAAGCAGGAGAAGTGTTAGGCTGTGTTGTGTTAGGAGCACTCCTAGGTGGAGATGAAGCGGGCTTGGGATGGGGAGGAAAATCAATAAGAAACAAAGCCTTACTGCTGAGGATGCACAAATAATGGAAAGTGACAACACAAGGTAATGGAAAGGAATATATATACATATGTATATATAATTGTAAAAAGCCTCGTTAAGATGCTGGAATTTATTGTCATGCTGCCAGTAAAAAGCACAGTTAGAATTCAAAACAGTCCTCTTGCCAGCAGAAATGAACTGTGCTCTGGAACAATTAGACCATGCTTTTGTGTTTAGTATTTACAAGGCTGAATTAAGCTGCAAAATTAATGCTTTAGCCTTTTACCTTCTGGTAGGTTGGTCTAAAATCATTGCTGGGTCTATCCATTTTTTAATTTTTTTTTTTTTTTTCTGGCTGGGTAAAACCAAGGTGAGAGGTTTGCTTTGTAAATGCTAGTCTCTATATATTCATCTCACATTTGTACTATTGCCCATCAAGATGTCTAAGACCGGAAAAAAATCAGTGTCACCATCTGAGACCAATGATGGGTCAAGTAGGGTTGGTTCCTTTGGAGACATCTTCCTTTCCTGTCTTCAGAGAACATTCTGCATTTACCTCTTATTCTCATAAGCATTAAACACCCTTCTGATTCTCTGTATTTTGTGGAATACTTTGCTTACAAAGGGTCCAGAAATATGATTATCTGAATAGAAACCATGTATGGAAACATACAAACCTGTGCAGAAAGGCAGATTTATTTCTTGTGACTCACTTGAGCCATGATATTAAATGGATATCCTATTAAAGTCAGGAATAAGAGAGGGATATGAGTCCTTCCCCGGGAAACAGGAGGAGGAGATGCAGGGAGAACTGATCTGAACAAACCAAGGATAAGGTTGATATTCTTTCTTGTTCTTATTTAAATTAAAAATAATTTGAGAAACAAAGTTTGAACTGGGCCATTGTATGACTATTGTGCTAGAGACAGAATTGTGTGGCATCTATTTTACTCATAGATAATAACTTATTCCTGTAATATTGTGAGTTTTAATTTAATACATATGTCCAAATAAAAAATTATTTTCCAAAAAATATTTTAAGCATGTTTTGAGTTCTGTACAGCTTTATTTAATAGGTATAGATATATTTGCGTGTGTTTATTTTCCTAGACAGGCCTATTCCCTAGTTTATTGACAAGGTATTCTTTTTCATCAGCCTTTAATATGCTGACACATATGTATCTCTTGCTCTATGCAGCAGCTGAGTTGGTCTATCTAAATGTAAAGAGTTTTCCTGGCTAGAATACAGTGTACAGGATGAGCTAAGTCTCTTGGGTCTTGCTCACAATCATAAGCTGAGACTGATAGCATTTTGCAGATGGTGCTTGGACGGACAAAAGAAGCGAACATATACAGATCTAATGAACGCGCTGAATTGGTTTCTGTTCAGCATTTCTCACTGGACTACCAGAGAAAGGAAATTAAATCAACTCACGACAGCTATCTTGCACATCTCACCTGGGAAGGTATGCATGAGGTAGGACAGGCACTGCTTAACATTAATCAGTCTCCTGAAGTCATTACATTCATGAGGAAATGTAATTCACATGTGATTACTTTTTAATTTACTCTGTAATCACATTCCAAGTGAACAGGGCAAGCTTAAAATGAAATTTAAAAGTCAAATACTGCTTTGTATTAAGAATTCACAATTTTTATATGCACTTAGGTTAATAAAGATTTTACTATAACCATTTGTGACTGAACATATAATTTTTAGATAGAAGCTGGTGCCATACTTTGGATAAAATGTATTTGATTTTTGTCCAAGCATCGTAGCGGACCCTAGGAGTTTCAGGATTATGTTTCATACTAAATTTTCATCTTGTTTAAACTTTCTTTTTTTGATAATAGAACAAAACAAAATGGCTGTATCCCAGATCTCAGTTTGCATGAATTAATGCATTTTTAATTTCTGCTTTGCCTTTCAGGCAAATTATATGTTTGTTATATCCATCATCAGGAAAGGCACGCAGATTTTGTAATAACAAAACTGAGTTTATAGATGAGAAATGTGGATGTACAATCACTTCATGGTTCCTCAAGAGTTCCTTAAACTTTTCTTTTGATCCTAATTTCAGTGAATCAATTATGAAATTTCATGTACATCATAAATGGAGCTCGGAGCTTTTCAGAATAACAAAACCCCTTGAAATGATCTAAACTTTTCGGTTGTTCTTAGCTCTATGCTTATCACTTTCATTTCTACAGAATTGTAATTTAACACGAAGTGGTCAGAAGATGGTTCAGTGTCACTGCATCCGAGTATTGCAAGCGAGAAGGATGTCTGGGGTGAATTAAAGCCAATTTACCTTGGTTTAGTTTAAAAGGCAAGATGAGTTCTTTCACGTAACACTGGATTTTTGTTTTGTTAGCGCAAATCTAGCCCTCTGTTCCACACAACCCTGCCTGTGGTGTATGACTGACCTTGTTATGCTTTTGCAGAGTGTGCAGAACATGATGGTGTGTCCCAGAGAGCCCTGATCTTCTAATTTCCTTTGCATGGGGTATGGGCTATGTCAGCAATAGAGAGAGGACAGAAACAATGAATTCACCTCGACACGGTCACCAAGCTGAGGACCGAGAGCCAGAGCTCACACTGGCAGTCGCTGTGGATTTGCTCCTTTGAGTGTTTGGGTCCAGAAAGTTAAGAGGAGCACACTCCTTTGAGCAGGACTATCCAAGCTGTGGGCAAGGGGCGGCTTTGAAGGGTGCTTAGTACAGGAAAAGGGTTGCAGTTATTTTGTTCTGGTTGTGTGCCCTAAAGGAATGAGAACAAAATTTCTTTTTTTCTCTTCACAGTTGGCTTTGCGAAAGTGATGATTTGATACATATGTTCTAACTGATCTCTTGGCAATGAAACACTATGCATTAAAAAAGGTAGCATCCACCTACGTATAAATACATGTGATATAGGATTTTGGTTCATTTTCTATTACTTATGGCAGAATACTCCCTGCACTCTTTATTTCTGCACAGAGGGAAATGCAGGTTATGAATTAAGCTGGAGGAATTTCTGAAACACATGGTACCATTGCCTCCACCCTTCATGAAGCAAGAAAGGATATTTTGCCAAAGGCCTTGTGCCCTTTGGTTTGCTTAGCAGCATCTCAGAGAGAGAAAACTAATAGGTAAACCTCTTCCTGTGGATCCTCGCAGGTTTAGTGTAGTCCTAGTCCCTGTCTTCAGAAGTCGCTGGCTCCCTCATAGCGTCTCTCGCTTCACTGGGCAGTTTGCACACCTTGATCACTTATGACTATGAGTTATATCCCTCTGCCTTCATGTGTATCACTTGTAAGGGAGGTATCAGAGTACTTAGCGATATTGCTTTTCACTTAGACCTTTTAATGGGAGGGACTCTGGTTTGAAACTGAAGATCTCTCTGCTGTTCCGTTTGCTACTTGCTAGTGGTTTGGGGATTTCTGATCCTGGAGGCTGGAACACATCTGCAGAAAGGACATGGTGCCGCTAACATGTAAAATGTAAACACAGATTTTTATCTTGTGAAGTATTTTAGTCTTTGCCAACATCAATATAAAAGAGATCTTTTGGTAGTATTTTTTAGTTGACTAACAAAACCCCAATTTTCCATTTTGAAGGCCCATGATGTAATATGGTCAACCAGGTAGCTAAGAACTGGTTTAAGCTAAGATCTCCAGTCTGCTAAAAATAAACTTTTACAAATCCTGTGTAAAAAAGACAACTACAGCCATGGTTGCAGTTGGACTCTTTTAAGTCTTTGACTCCTCCATGTTTAACAACACAAAGTCGTGATAGAAGAGCCTTCGGGTCAAATTCTAGGCCTAATCTCCTTGGGAAGTTTTACTTTCAAAACAGATTGTCAGTTAAATCAGACCCTTTGCTGTATGCAGGCATTATCCCTTGCTGGCTGTTTGTGTGACTTATGCTATTATGATGTGTTACAAGCTTCAGTACTGAAAAACTTGCTGTAAAAGGACAAGTAGAGGCTTTATATAATTCTAAAGCAGATAACCTTCATAAATAAGGGCACTGAGCATGCTGTTGCTAAATTACTTCTAAAATATGGTGAGATAGTTGGAATTAGGTTTCCCATGTGCTTGATCTGTGCCCAGCTCTTCGTATGGGTTTATGGAGCATGAATAATGAAAGAGACTTTGTACACTAACATCTGGAAAGTCATAAAAGTATATTTATTGCCACCCAAGATAGCAAAGCTAAAAAATGGTGTAGACCTTGTACGAGTAGCAATAGTAATCGAGGAGGTGAGTTTAATTGATAAAGCTCTCCAGAGTATCTTCTGAGCTATGTCTCCTCTCAGATTATTAAAATTGCGATTATAATCAAGATAATTATTGTGGGGTCTTTTGTTCTCAAGGTCTGGGTGAAACACAGGTCATTTTCTGCTAGTCTTAGTCAGGACAGCCTCTCAATGGATGAATGAGGGGTGTGGGGCAGGCCAGAGGTTTTACAACAGTTGCTTTACTCATCCTTCCTGGGGAAAGATTTGGAAATCTTTTAGCAGTGCCCAGTAATACAGAAGAGCTGCAAAAAACCCACCATTTGTATAAAAAATAAAGTCTGTAAGGAGTTGTGATCAAAACATAATTGGAAATCACCTACAGTGCCAAGATCCCCATCCCTGAGATGATAAGAATCACCACAGGAATTAAGAACAGGAAGTCTTCAGGTCCCAGTTTTTTGTGCCAAATCTTGATCCTCAGAATGACTCTGCAACACCCACCTTTCTTTGCAGTGAGATCTTACATCTGTAATATCTCAGGGGGCACGAGGGAACAATCACCTACTGAATCACTAGGGCTGAATCACATTACCAGAACTTTGTCAGCCCTGGTACTACTGTGCTGGAAACGAGCCTTGGGAATTTTCCTATTCATACATATTCATTTCACTCAAAGTGAAATGGGCTTTTTTTTTTTTTTTCTTTTATTTCAGTTTGCTGGGAAATAGGTATCTAGAATCGAAGAGTTTGAAAATATTAACAACCTGTTAATCGCAGGGGACTTAATGGCAGTTTGCATGACTATAGCACTTTTTGTTTTGATGAATTTGAAGCAGTCTTCTGCTAACAGTGGAGCTGATGAAATGATCTCCAAAGACTTTCACTTTCTCACTCATTGCATCAATGAGGCCAGTGCTACCGTATTTGGCTCTGGTATTCACAGGATGATGAAAAGTAGCGAGACTGCAGAAAAGAACAATGAGTCAGGAAATGGAGAAAATGCCTAAGAGTGGAGGAGCTGTTGTTCAACCTGGTCATTTAATCAAAAAGAAGGCTGAGAGGTGCTGTGGCTGCTGGGTGTAAGTTTTGTCATGAGGAGAAAGTACTGCTTGCTAATGGGCTTCTTAGGCCTACAGAATAAGGCAGAAAATTTACAGGAATGGAAACTAGAGAACCAGCCTCACTGGTTGGAATTGTCCCACCAGGCCAGTGGGATTGCTCATGTTTAAAGCTGAGGGTAACAAAATCCAAAAGAATGTCCCACAATTAGTTAAGAGACAAAAGCAACAACAAAATGGTTTCTTGCCACCTTAAGCAAAGATATGCAGGCCACTGAATTTGTGTTTCCTTTTTTTCACACAAATAACTTCGCTGCTGCTTAAAACAGTCAATGGAAAAAATGTTTCTGTGGTTGGCATGCACAGCTGTAGGAAAATATTCCTTAGATTTTACATGTTAAAAATAAATCATTTGGAATTTTGTTCCAGAATAACATTTTCTTCTGAAATCAATCTGATTTAATTAAGCAAGTTCTATCATCACAAATGCAGCATCCCAACCTGGAAATCATTTAGTATAGATTTAAGGGACAGTTCTGGTTAATCTGGAATAAAAATGTGGTGTCATGTCAGATGGTTTGGCTGGGTTTCTAGGTTTGTGTTAATTTAAAAATACAAACCTTTTTCACATTTTGGCATGTTGAGAAGTTACAGGTTCTCTGCTTGTTTTTCTTTTTTCTTTTTTTTTTTTTTCCTGTTTAGCCAGTCATCTCAAGAAGCAACTATTTAACAGCTCTAGACCTCCCTTTCCTGTTTATTTTAGTTGTGGAAAAATAGCAGAGCAGCAGATGAGTACGAATATCAGCATTTTCTCTAAGACTTTTGCTGTTACTCATAAGCAAAATGTCAGGATGTTGCTTTCCTGTTTCCTTTGGCCTGCCTAGGCTGCACTAGCTGGATTGTACGGTTTCCAGTAAGATTAAGTAACTGCATTTCTTTTGGGGGCATAACACAGTATTCTCTAATAAAACACATCTGGTATAGCTGAAGGATCAGTCATCAGCTGACCTAAATGTGGGTTGGAAGTACTCCTGAAGGGACACTTCTTTCTTTGGTCCCTTTGATCTGTTTTAAATCCTTAGAAGTGGCAGCCCAGCTATATAAATAGTTCCCACTCCTAATTAACAGCTCTACCTTGCAGATGCAGGAGTATATAGACTTTGCTAAGTAAGTCTTAAGTGAGACTGTTTTGTGTTTACCTTTCATTAGGTCAGTGTCTCTTCCCTTCACAGAAACTCTTTTCTTGGAGGGAACAGTCACAGGTAAATGTCAAAGAGCTTTTTGAGAAAACTCTCTTCATGCAGTTAGATTTAATTAACCCAAATGTGCTTAAGTGTTTTCACTGATTACTCCATAGCTTGGCAAGGTGTCCCCAGCAAATAAGTCTCTCCCAGCAGTGTGACATTGCTGAATCCTATCAGATTTGTATGCAACATAGTTATATAGGTACTGGAACAGAGAGAGGAGCAAAGTTGTGCTGCTCAGCAAAACTGTCCAGAACTAGGAAACAAAAGCTGAAGTGATTGATTGTGTGAAGATTTCCGCAAATGATACCAAAATTAAAACATTAAGCTAATGACTTTAAAGAAAATTGCATTGCCATGTGCAATTTATTCAGTAGAGAGAAAGCAAATGTGGTTTTACTAATAACACAAAAAAAAGACTGAAATAAAATTGAGCAAAGGAACCTTATTTCTTTCCTTCTTTCTCTATCTCCTTCTCCCTGGAGCTTCAAAACTGAGCGGCTGTCAGAATTTTTCATCTGTTTGACCTGTCGCAGGAGAGGTCGGCACTGATCAGTGACTATACTTTTTAACAGACAGAGGGCTGTAATTGAGAATAATTCCTCTGCAATTTGGTAGACAGGGGTTGTTTCAAACTGACTTTGAAAGGCAGTGCCAGAATGGAAATGTTAGAAACTCTGTAAGTGAATCAGTTATTATTTGTGGGGCTGCAGATTTCTTTTTGGTTTTGTTTATGTTTTTTTATCCCTAATGAAACAACTGCAGAATGGAAGCATTCACATTTTAAACAGCAGCGTTTCTTCCAGAAGTGACTTGAAGTGTAATCAATTTTTACCATCTCCTGGGGTGCCCTGCAGCTAACATGAGAAGGAGCCCAGAAATGCAGTATTTGCTCTGAGTGACGAAGCACTGATTGTGAGGGCTCAAATGCCATGGGCTGGACGTGTGGCACAGACAGCTGATGCGCAGATGCCCAAGCAGCTGCTCTACCATGGGCTCATGTTTGGCAAGAGGAGGCACAGCTGCCAAAGGAGTTCATCAGTTCAGCACGGGGAGTCTTTGGTGTAGGGAGCCCAGGTAAAGCTAGCCCTGGCACTTCTCAAGCATAAAAATGGCATAAGCACTGCAGCAGAGACAGTTGTGTTTACAGGATGAAGGGAACTGTGAGACTTTGTGGAAGATGATGCTTCTGTGCTGGCCTTTGTCCAGGGGTGAGTCAGTGGGCATAGGTGGAAGTGCCCTAACCCACCAATTATAAGAATTGCAAGTGAAATGCACAGGTTGGTGTTGAGTGCAATGTCCAAACACAGCAGGGAGACTGCAGCTGTGCCAGAGCTTCCTAGTGGCTGATAAGAAGCCCGGGCTTCTCTGTGCTGCACTCCATCTCCTTAGGCAGAGCAGCCCTCAGCCAGGCACATCCTGTATCTGGGCCAGTCCTCTGTGTCCCTCAGCCATCGTCTTCAACTGAGGGCACTCATCTGTAGCAGCCTGTTTGAATATTGATGTGATTTGGGGGTGGCTTTTTAGATGATGAAGTATCTTTAGGAGTTCTAACAGGCGTATTCTACTAAACACCAATCTATGGCTTTCTCACTTTCTGAAAAAAAAAAAATTGTCCTTTAGTTAGAAATCTACAAAACTTTGGGTATAAACATTCAAGTTGCTCAATACTACCACATCTCTAAAGTCCTTTCCTATTTTTTTACTCGAAGTACTGTGATACTGGTTTATTTTGTTTGGGGTTTCCACAGCAGCTTCCTTCCCTGTGAGAATCCTGTTCAGAGTGGTCATAGATGCTGAGGTACATATTCATAAGGCACCATCTGATCAGACAGAAAGAAATGTCAAAGAAATAGAAAGTAAAAATTGGAATGTTTGATTGTCTTTAATCTTCCTCCCAACCCCACTTTATTCAGCAAAAGAAATCCCTTTCTTTGCTACGTTAACACTGTGGAGAAATTTTTAAAACTTCAGGTCATTTGAATACAACTAGTAGACTGCAGATTCAGAATAAGAAATATGTTTGTGCTGCAGTTGCATACCTTTACTGTACTTAGACTTGATTATGTAAATTAATACGTTCAACTTGATTATGTAAATTGAGTTGATTTAGATCACAGCCTAGGCTGAGTACAATGACTATTTGGGATTATTTGGCACGATACAGTATTATTCCCTTCCTCTCGCCTGGATATGACTGCATACTCCCAACAGGCCAAAGCGCAATTAATTTAGAAACATGATCAAATTCCACAATCATTACTGGATGTTGTCCACAGTCTCTAGAGACCACTGATAAGAACAACAATACACTAAGACATGATAGTCCTCTCATCCAAAGTCTAATTACAAAGTTATACACTTCGTCTCTCAAAGGACAGCCTTTTAGCATCTTTGGCTTCTCTTTTTGCATTATATCTATAATTTTATCCATCTTTCTTTCTTTCTTTTACAAAACATGAGAAACAGAGGCTAAATGTATAATAACTTGAGCCTGATGTGTCAGTATTAAGGGCTTTATCATTGGTGGATTGACTGGTGTGATATCTGTGAGTGAGTGACTGAGAAATCTTTTTTTGTGGTTTGTAAATAGGCACAGAAAGGACAGGCAGGTGGTTCAGAATTCTCACCACTTCATTCCTGGTAGTGCCCCTGGGACAGAAAAACATTTCTCTGTCCTTGTCTTGGATTTACTTGCTTCCAGCTGATTCTAATTATGATCACTTTCATTTTTTTATTGAATAACGATAAAAAAAAAAAAAAGCAGCCAGAGCTCTGGGGTAGACATAGACCAAAATGATCATAAAGCCCATTAAGAGGAGAAGTTTTACTCTTAGAATCTGAGAAATTAGCTGAAATCACAATTTAATTATCTACCTCCTCTGGAATATTAAGTTTCAGGCAGCTTTTATTTATGTTAGCATTTTGTTAGTTGAAAGCCATCTTATTGATGTGTGAGGAAATTCTGTTTTCCTTAAATCTTAGTTTTCTGAATGTAACATACCATTTTTAATCTTCGTTATCTCCAAATTGCCAAATATTAATTTATACCAAATTTAATCCCATCTTCAGTAACACTAGGTATTCCAACCTTCCTTCAGATGGAGTAATAACTTGAAAAACAACGAGGATACACTTATTCCTGCTTTTTTAGACAACTGTGATCTTGTGGAAAAAAAATTATAGTGGTTCCTGCATTCAGAATTTACATTTTTTTTTCTGGAATTCAGAGATCTAATATGAACTAGTCCAGTCACTGCAGCAGAGGCATCTAACGAATGTTTACACTGACTTTAGCTCCATCTGCCTTGGTTAGCAGATTGGACTCCATGTTCCATATGTGCTTTTCCATAGGCTGATTCCGGTAATCCATTCCATAGGAACAGGACAGCCTAGGAAGACTGAGTTCCCAAGGAAGTACCCAGGTTAGCTTTCTATACATTGACATTGTGAATACATTAAGATGTATCTAAAGGATAGAATATAACAGATTTTGACTCATGCTTCTAGCAGGTTTATCTGTATATGAATAGTTATTTTACTGTTCTTACGTTCAAACTATGTTTCAACTTCAAAATATAATTTTTTAAAAAAATTGATTAATGATACTGAATGTAATTATGTGATTTTTCTTTTCACTGAGAAAGTAAAATTGATTCACTTTTTTTCTTTTTTTTCTTGCTGTTTTTTCTCGAGGTTTTTGGAAAGGATTAGGCAGAATTACTGTGCTGTATAATGATGCATCTCAACTAATTCTCTGTGCATTCATAGAAAAGAGTTCTGCTGGTAATACAGACTGTTAGCACACTTTTTTGATTGATGTAAATGTAGAAACAGTTGGGCTACCTGAAATACGTAACAGATGGAATGGAGCAAAGCTTCATTTGGCATAAATGCCAATTAGTAAATTTTCCAATTTTTGCATTTAAAAACAAAACAAATTTTGAAACATTTAGTTTTGTCATTTTCTAAAATAAAATATTTTCCTTTTTCAGAATAAGATTTTTCAAATCATTTCCTTAAAAGTTACTTAAATTTTTAAGTTCTAGGCTGAAATGTAACATCTTAATTTTGTCAGAGAAACTTTCTTCCTATTTATGATCTGTCAATAAATTTTAATCATCGCTTTCATTTTCAACTGAAAGTAATTTTAATCTTTTTTTTTTTTTTTAATTTTGTATGATCTAAATATCTGGCTTGTTTTTCCTCTGATTTCTAATGTGTGAGAGTTTCTTTTAGTGTACATGGAAAGGATATTCATTCTAATTAAGTTTCTCTTAATAGCTTTATGAGAGAAGATTTTCCTTCTAGGGTACATATAAACACAAACCTGGTGGAAGCCTGGTTCTGAGGTCCTGCTGTCATGGCAAAAACATTGGTAAATATAAAACATACCATTTGGCCCACCAATATCT
>VYZV01000469.1:127338-140614 GCA_013401275.1 Pandion haliaetus | reverse complement strand
ATTTGGTTTTTTGTTCATATTGGGAATAGAAATAAAATAGTAGTCTTGTTCTGTCTTTCAAAAATAATAATAAAAAAAATTGAACTTCCTTATATTTGGTTTTTTGTTCATATTGGGAATAGAAATAAAATAGTAGTCTTGTTCCATCTTTCAAAAATAATAATAAAAAAAATTGAACTTCCTTATATTTGGTTTTTTGTTCATATTGGGAATAGAAATAAAATAGTAGTCTTGTTCCATCTTTCAAAAATAATAATAAAAAAAATTGAACTTCCTTATATTGTAATCTGTAAAGGACTGTAAAATAACTCTCAGTGGCTAGTTAGATATATTGGCGTAGGTTACATCGCCTAGACTTGCTCATTTTCAGTGTGTTTTTAAATTACACTTTAATAATGTACTGATACAGTAAACAAAGCTGGAGTCAAGAACATTTTTGGGGAGAAAACCCTGTATCTTAATTTAAAAAAAAAAAGCCTAAAAATGGCCTTTAGAAGCAAGTCTCTTATCTGAAAGATGATGAAATGCTCCTTAGAACCATGACTAAACAAGAGCAAGGAATATGGCTCAACATCTGGTGAAGCAAGAGCAAATCTCCCCATCAGCCTGTAGTTTTAAAATAGAGGGACTTGATTGCTGGCTTCTCGTGTCATGCCAGGAGTTTCAGCTGTGATCTGAAAGCATTTCTAGTGCAACAGGCAAGAGGCTGTGTTTCCCATACAGAAGAGTTATAATTCAAGGGAGATAAGATCTGGAAAGGGAATTTCTTTCATGTTTGTATTAATGAGATAATTTATCAGAAGTGAATACTTGCCAAAGGTGGGTTTTTTTTTTTTTTTTTTTTAAGGTGCTCTCTCTAGTGCTGTTCTTCCCCGGTACAGCCAGCGTGTGTCACTATGGACATTAATGTGGAGACACATGGGAATATGCATTCAGAAACCCTGACACGTGCTGGTTTTTAACATCCATGGTGGGTTTGTGGCTGCGGAGTGGAGCAGAGCCCTCTGAAGGGGACGACTGCTTAGAATGGCAACCTGTTTGCATGGGGTTGTGTCCTAAAATAGCTGTAATTTTTCAGGTGTGGTTCTGAGTTGAGGCCTTGTTGTGCTGTAGCGGGGTGAGGGAAGTCAAAACTCCCTTTGACTTCAGTGGTAACAGGTTTAGAGGTCTGTCAGAGTAAGTCTTTTTATTGTATATTTTCCTGGCATCAGGAAAAAAAAAATTAACTGGCTAGAAGAATTTTTTTCAAGTTGTTTCCTCTTTTTTTTGTAATTACAAGTGTATGTAGTTCCTAAATGGGTTACCAGTTTAGCCATAGCAAAAAGAGATAAAAGTTTAAATTTTCATGCCAACCTTTTTATTTTGTTGATGTGAATCGGGGAAATAACAAGGACGAAAACACTTGGATTTAAATGGTGGCTGAAGTCACTCGCTATCCCTTGGGAAGTCCCTGCAGGACTGGAGATACTTTTCCTGCTACAGCATAGGACGGCTGCTGATTTTCTTAGAGTAAATGGGGTCCTTACTGAGCAAACGGATTTTCATTTATTAACTTGCATTTAGAAATAGAGAAATCTCCTTCCTTGATCAGACCACAGGGTCCGCTTAGTCATTTTTATTCTGCTGTTAGAGTTCACACCATGGCAACATTGCTGCAATGTATGCCTCTGAACATATGTATTTGCAGTGTGTGAATTTCAAATACATGTGCGTGCAGACTTTAAATTTGGTTTTTGCCTATGTGGTTTTTTTTTCTTATCCCAGCTAAAGCCTTAGTCATCAACTGAAATGGTTTTGTGAAAAGGACACAAATGACTTTAAATGGTCTGTGAACTTACTCTGGAAGCTTTGTGATCCTTTGCCTTTTGGTTTCTTCGGATGCTGAATCTATTCTTGTACCAAATACATATTTATGGAATTTTAGTATGTTGCCTTTTTGATAGACCACATTCTCAACTGGTGTAAAGCCTTACTTTACATATGCTTAAAACGTACAGAAAGCCTAAATGCTGTTCTTTATTTTAGAAAGAAATTACAAATGTGGCAGGTTGAACTGCCATCAGGTAACAGACAATTAAAGATATATGATGGGAAAATTGTATATGCAGCTAAAGCAGAATAGTCTCTTTCCTTCTGTTTCTAGGCGAAAAGTCAGTTTTGACTGCTTAATTAGCTGTAGCATCAATTTCCAATACAAGGATTTTAGCATCTAATTGGCTGTTCTGACAAATTCTTGTTTGCATAATTGATTTTCAAAGGTACTTATATTTCTAGGCCATATAACACAGTAAGCAGTTACTCTGTGAAGGTAGTTTTAGTCTGTTATAGTCCATTCAAGACCATTTAGATTGCTCCTTGTACAGTTCCTGATTTAGAAATAAGTATAGCCATTTGAAATTTGCGGTCATTTGGACTTTACGTACCAATCTGCTCTGTCACTGTACAAATCTTATAGAAAGCATAAGATTTGGGAAAGAGAACTCTTCCTACTGACTTCGGCAGGATGAGATGCTGTGGTCTTGAATTCTAAAGCTTTTCAGGTGCCTGATGCTCTTTGGTTGTAGTGGATGGTAGCACCTGAATGCCACTGTAATCTGGCTCTAGCTGCAGGGACTTCTTTTTCTGGAAATGTGACTTGCAAAGTAATTGTAAAATGTTCCAGTGTAGCTTGTGGGAAGATACAATTATGAGTAGAAAACAGGCGGAAGTCTTCCAAAATGTTAGTGTTGCTATATGCGAACATCTGCCAGCACTTCCTAGCCAACAGCAGATATTATTATGTCAAAATATGTTGAGAGGAAAATTATTCCTTTTCTGGTCAGAGCAGCAGAACAGAAGTCAGAATATCTACACCACAAACTTCTCTCTGTTGGTGACTGTTTATACAAGTCAGTGAAATTTTCAAACCCTTCATTTTCCCTTTGCAAAACAGGGATGACGCTAAAGGTAAAGCCCAAATCAAGTGGATGGATTGAAGCATAATTAATGTAGTTGAAGAAGGCTTTTGGAGAAATACCAATTGTCATTTGTGAAATTGCTTCTTTTTAAATATACTGCGTTTATACCATTTGAGGAGATTGGTGGAGAGGAAAGTCAATACAGCCATTTCCCTATGCAAACATGAATATCATACTGCTGCAGGAGCACTTGTTGCTTATGTAACTTCATGGAAACTTGAAAAGGCAGACAAAACCACAACAGCAGAGGTTGGAGGGTGCTGAGGGTTTTGGATGGGTCGGATGCGTCTGATTTAAGTAAGTCTCATGAGTGTAGACTTAACATGAAGCACATGCAAGGTCCCAGTGAAGCCAGGTATTTCAACTTGCAATAGGAAATGATGTTTTCAGGTGTGAGAATCTAAATAAAGGCTGCAAGAGTAACTTGGTCTCTTCTGGACTCCTCTAGGCAGTAAATTTTTGTGTTGTCGTCACCCCCCCCGCACTTTAGACTCTGTATTATTTTATATATTTTACAGATATAATTATTGTGTTAGTGTTTCTGGGTCTGACTTGCTGTTGAGAGTAAATACTATGCAGCAGGCTATCTTTGTCCGTAAGAGTGTATGTGTAGTAATGGAGGCACTGTCCAACCACCTCCAGCAGCAGTGGGGAGTGGTGGAAGGTAGGCTGTAAATCAAGAGATAAGAGGTGCCAAAAATACAAGTGATGTGTAAGGAAGGTATATGCTGATCAAAAGGTGTATATGATCCTCAAAGAGGAGGCTAAAGGGTGGACAGAAGAGTGCAATCGGATGGTTACAAGCACAGGAATGTCTGTTTAAGGAAAAGATAGGAAGGGCATGGCTGTCATGAAAATGTGGGAGCCTGTGTATCTGAATGCAGAACTTGGAACTCATTCAGAGGATAAGCTTTTTCTCTGCCAGTTAGGATATGTAACTCTTACTATGGTTATAAATAATATTTAGATATTTCTGATGAGGAGGGACAGTTCTAGAGGCAAGATATGGTATATTCTGATGAGGAACAAGATGTGCTATAAAACGCCAAAGAAATGATTTAATCTGTCAGTGGGATGCATGAAAGGACTCAGCACTACTGTTCTTTGAATTGGGGCTTGCCAGCACAAACTGCTGGCAGAAAAAAAGTCCTGAAATAGACCTTTTGATGTAAATGATTTGTTACCTATTGCTGCATGACTGGATCATTAGCCCATTATTTTAAAATGCTAGCAAGACCATGTTACTATATAAATATATCTTGTATCCCTTTGGAAAGATCATTGGGTTTGGCCCATGACATCATCTCTGGACATTACTAAATAAAGGAGCTAAAAATAAAGCTTTAAAACTAGATGCAAGTAAACTTTCCCTCACCGAAATAGGATTTACATTCCCTATGCACTTCACACATGCTTTTTTCCTTTCCACCTGTCATTGAAACTATGGACAGATGCTTTCTCCTGGTTCCTGCTGAAAATATTACCATTCCCAGCTGCTTGTCACCACCCAGGAGCTAGAGGTTACTGTCCCCACAACTTTTCCAAAGCAAAAGATGGCAAAGTTGGCCAGCTTCAGGAGTGAACCTGGCTGACTGCAGTGACATGGATTAGAAAGTCCTGTAAAATCCCCTTTCTCCAGCTGTACTCATCTCCCAGGGGAGTGGTAACAGACAGCTGGGGGAGAGGATGCTAATGTTGCCAACTGGCATAGCTGACTAGAGTGAATACCTATCTGCAGCTTTTTTGTCTTGGAAGCAAGCTACTTTCTCTCAGAATCACTGAATCCTCAAAATGTGGGACCTCTAGCATAGAGATCATCTGTAGGTAATAAAAATCCCCAGAATTTTTCAGAGAGACAAAGAAAACCCCTTACCCCTTAGTTTTCAGAAAGACTGAAATAAGTGAATTTTATATCAGTAAGTATTGGAGTGTTTTTCAATGTTAGAAATGCCTAATGTAAGCAGTTACTCTACGACAATGGGGTAGCCAGAGAGCTCCAGATTTTGGTGTGCCTGGAACAACAGCCTATGCTTTCCCCCTGGCTGCCCCCATCCCCTTCCACCTCTGGCATGTTCTGAAGTCACCTCTGCACCCATGCGAACAGTAAACCGTTGTGGTATGGCACTGCCTGGGTTGTGGTTGATGCTGCTAGGGAGGTGGGCTGGATGTTGGAGGAGAGCCCTGAAGAACTGGGCTGCTTCTGCTAGGGCCTGCAGAGCAGGGCCTGCTGCCCCAAGGCATCCCCTTGCTCCAGGAGAGCTGAATATTCAGCATCCTCCTCTTCCTGTTAGCAAGAGGTGTTTGGGAAGCATCTGCTGCTTGAAGAGCCTGCCCAAAAAAGGAGGAGGTAGTATGTGAGCATCCCACATCCAGTTCTCATCCCAAACGATGCTGAGTTACCATGCGTGGAGAACTATGATGTACTCACCCACTGCATAACGGTACACTGCTGAATAATTGTGAATATACCTGGTACTGGAGACTGTGTTGCTTGCTAACTACTGCTGTGCTGGCTTATCTGTAAAACAGAAGGGGAAGAAGTAACAGGAAGAAAAAAAACTTAAATATTGCGGACTTGTGATTGATGCTTGTAATGGTACAGCAGACGGTAGGACTGAGAAATGGAAAGTGAATGGTGACCTAATATACAGCAGATACCAAGGAAACTCAGGTTTCTAGGGAAGAAAAGCTTGCAATCCCTGCATGTAGTCATTAGTGCATAGTTGATATGCAATAAAGTTAAGGTATGACAGAAAACTTGGCCTGTAGCATTTGGGGATTGCAACTGTCTTAATGCTGAAAGTTTCCAATAAATAATGTTGCTGAGTGTGCGTATTAGGCATGTAAAGGATCACAAAGGTGTAAGTGTAGAGCAATAAAGTTTTTTTAAGTATGGCTCTAAAAATTATGTCATTGTTCATTGCAAGGAAAGGTATTTTACAAAAAATTTTCATCTTTTTTTTTTTGTTGTTCTTTTTCTTTGTTGCCCCTTTGGGAGGAGGGAAAGGAAATAAGCAGAAATTAAATATTCCCTCTGTAGCGTTTGGATTTTTTTTTTGTACTTGCATCTCTTGCCATGTGTCTTGATATGGGCTTTTGTCACCTTTCAGTCTGTTGAATTCTTAAGAGTATGGATTCTGGAAGAAGCTACAGTGTGGGGAGGGAAATGACACCTGCTTGCTGGTGTAGGCACCGTACCTTATCTGCCCGGATCCCCTTGGGAGATGGTGCCAAGCAGCATGACTTCAGCTGAGCTTGGTGGGACAGCTGATGTCTCCAGCCTCTCCAACTTCAACCTTTGGAGTGAATTAGTACATTCGTTTACTAATCAGCAAGGGTGGGACTATTTAGAGGAATATCATATTTTATTGTGTTCTCATGGGCTTTTCACAGCCAGGTTGCATCTAATATCTGCAATAAATTGAAGCCCCTGGGGGTCTGTTTTCTATTGGGACAATGCTGATTCTCTGAACCTTTCTTTTTTAATGAGCATTTGGTTATTCAGTTTGATCAAATAACCATATTCTGTTTATACATTCAGTATTGCCCAAAACAATTCATACTGATTAATAACAGACAAATTGCATTTACTTGTTCCTACCACTACAATGAGGCCTCTTCTAAAATACCGCAAGTACAAAACCCTTGTTGAGGCTAGTATTTGCTCAGGGCTCAACCCGGTATATTTGTTGGAAAGCTGAAGATGGGTATGATGTGCAGCTCTGGGGCACGTATGGAAAGAAAATACATAAAGACTGTCTCGCTGTGGTGATGTGGAGCAGAGAAGGGGCAGGATGGTCTCAGGAGTGGAGGCCAAGGAGGCCTCTCTCTCCGTGTCACCGTCCCCGTCACGAGCAGTGAAGGGCAGATGGCTGCTCGGCAGGCAGCCTCTCCTGGCAGCGGAGCAGGGGGCACTGGTCTCGGCCGAAGTTAAAGATGGGATGTTGACAGCAGGACAGCATCTCTCTGTCCTGCGTGCCAGAGAGAGCCCAGCACCTGCGACACACGCGCCCTGGGAGTGGGGACGGTGACTCTTCTGGGTAGCTCTCAAGCACGTCTTTCCATATTGCTGGGGGAGGATTGCATTAGCGAGGGGTAGTGATGTGGGGAAACGAGGTCTTGCTACCCTATGTAATTGCTTTTGCTGTGACATAGTTCTTTAGTCACGAAGCGTGGCTGAGACTAGCTAGGTTAATATTGTTTGGGTTTTTTTTATGGTTTCTCCATCTACTGCAGCACAGTTCAGTCTCCAGTGAGGTTTTACAGAGGACAGCAGCATTTCCTATACATCCCTTCGTCTAGATCAGTTGTAATGTCTGTTTTTTTGTCCCTACTGTTTGCTTATAAGGTGTGGGAAATAGGTTTTCCACTCTCCCTGACTTGCTTATGTTCTTCTAGTCTGTATCCTCCAGGGCATATAGGTGCTGGCTTGGAAAAATAACTCCAAGAACGGTTAACTTCACTGCTTCCACTGAGTCTTAAGGGAGGTACAGAACCGAGCTTGTAAGTTATTTAAAACCAGTGGATGAGAGATGGAGATTATATATAGCTGTCATGGGAAACTGTACTTCCATGTAATGACTCTTCAGTTCTCTATATTTTGTCCCATTTGCTCATGTGCCAAGGTACAGCTCCACAGAGCAGCTGTATTTTCCTACCTGCACCGCTGAGGTACATCTGAATAAGGGGTGAAAATGATTTTTCACTGAGGTTTTTTTTCTGTCCATCTTTTTGGCTAAATTCCTCCATATTTTGTCTCAATGTTTAAGAAATGCTAACTTTTCCATCTTAGTGACGTCCAAAAGATTTTTTTTCTCAGGAAAATCTGAGAAGAAATATGATAAGAAAGGGTACCTCAATTTTTCATTTTTTTGCCTGGTCATATTTTCCATGATAAATACCTATTATGAATGTTCACTGAGATTTTTCAGCTACTGAACTTTAAAAACTTAAACTTGTAGCAAATATGTCATGGTCTCGTTTAGGGAGTAAATATCTTTTTTTTTTTTTCTTTCTTTCTTCTTTTTTTTCCCCTTTAAACCACGTTTGGGTGGAAAAAAATGCTGTAGCCATTTCAACATGGAAGAATTTGACAGCAAAAATTTCTCATTGTTTGTCATGTTAAACAACATTTTGTTTGCTTTTAGTTTTTTGGTGCATCCTTCTTTGGGAGTGTGTGACCTGATGACTTCAGAGAGAAATGCAAGCTTAGAAAACTGACTTTTGTGTTGAACCATCTTGGGAGATGCTACTCGCAACTCTGTGCTGTTGCAAGGCGCTAAAGCAATGGGCATGGTCTAAAAGGATGAGTAGACTAAAAGAGACCTCTGCAGACAGGTTCAAAAGGCTTTTAGCAGATTAACATATTTGCAGCAGCAACAACGTTGCTATGATAGACTGTAATGTTTCCAAAGGAGCCATTACAATCAATATTGCTAGCGATCCATAACTGAGAACTCTTTTAGGGGAATTTGAGTGGCAATTTCCCTCTCTGAAAACATAGAGGGAGTATAATAGGAAAAAGACTTTCAGTTGTAGACTTTCTCTCTGTCAGACAGAGCAATGTTTATACAGTTTCCCCAGCATAAATGCTTATTTAAGTATAATTAGACAGTGGTAACACCCATACTCTTTCTCCTATCAAGAGAAGAAGACATGTGCCAGCCTCGACTCCAGGGCTAGAAGTCTACCAGTCTCTAAATACGGCTGTGTAATGATCGAGAAGGGTTCCAAAGGAGCTTTTGTGGTTTTGAGGTCAATAATCTGTGTTTTAATAACTTCCTAAGCATGCATTTGCGTATTGGGCCACGGCTGTTCCAAGGGCACTCCTAAGATTTCCTCTAACATTGGCTAATATCCCCTGAACTTGCAACAGTCCCCAGATTTGCTCAGCACCCATTCAAGGAGTGGGGTAGGCTTGAGGAAAACCTTCTGTACCCTGTTCAGTGATGCTCTTTTTAAGAATCCCTGCGTACACTGTTAGCGTTTGAAGCACAAGGAAAGCATACTGTAGTAAGGCATCTGGGAACTTGAATTTTTTTTTAAACTGGGATTGAATCTGAGTTATTGCATTCACTCTGGGTTTCTCCGTTTCAGAAAAATATCAATGAATTACAGGGAGTGAAGACAACGGCAAACCTGATTAACATAGTAAAAAGGACTGGCTTGCTAAGAAAGCTTTTGAAAGAACTTGAGTATGTACAGCTTGTCCAAGCAATGACAAAAGTGTTGTATGATAAGTGTCTAGTATTAGAAGATTCTTAGAGGTTTAAAATGAAGGAATTATTTAGTATTCAAGAGCTAGAGGTAACAGTAATATAATGATATTATAAGTGGAGAGGATTTAAGATAAAAGGAAACTTTCATGGTGAACTAGTTTAGATCGTGGAATAGCTACTGAAAAGAAGTGGTGGAAATCTCCAGACTTTTGATTTTGTAGAAGATAGCGTGAAATAAAAAATCTAGAAACATTAGCTATGTTGTAGTCCTTGTGTGACATTCAATTAATATGCTAAGGACAGGGTGGATGATCCTGTAGGTCCTTCTATGGTCTGGAGCTCTGGGGTGTTGGTGGAATTGTTCTAGTACAGGGAGAGATTTTCAAAGACACAAAGGGGCATTGAACACCTAACAATCAGTAATCAAACCGGTGCCTTTGCATTCTCCCTAAAACCCATCCTCGGTGGTGCGCCTGAGTATGTGTTAATGGTACTTGGTTAAAACAAGCCTACAAGAGCAAAGAAATCAGGGTTTGGAAGCATTTCTAATTTTAACCCATCCAAGCTTATAAATTGGGCATGTGTTTAAAATCTGTAGCTGATTCACTGGGGCTAGCAGACACATTCATAGAAGCACAGACTCCTTTAATACCCGATTTAAAAGAAAACTTCATGCAGGAGAATCTGAGCTCTGGTTCTCCTCAGCTTCTGTGGGACCTCTGGTAATAGTAGCTTGAGTCCCCACGTGTACTTTCTGTCCTGTTTGCCCTGCTCATAGCAGAGCTGTGTGTATGGTTTTCCTTGGTATCCCTCCTCTTTGATCATAGAATCATTTAGGTTAGAAAAGACCTTTAAGATCATGGAGTCCAACCATCAACCATGCCCACTAACCCATGTCCTGAAGTGCCTTGTCTACATGCTTTTTGAATACCTCCAGGGATGATGACTCCACCACCTCCCTGGGCAGCCTGTTCCAATGCCTGATGTTCCCAACTCAAAATCCTTCTAACCTTTCCTTTTCCTGGCATCAAAACAGGTACTAGGTGAGTAGAGATTTTTTCCAAGGGTGCTGGTACGGCTGGTGGCTTAGGTGTCCCTCCTCTCCCCTCAGGTGTGGTCTGTGCCACTTCGCCTCGTTTCTGCTGGTACCTGAACTCTCTTTACGGTTCAGTTTCCTGCCTTCTCCTCCCGTCTGCTGCTGTTTGCTCACTCTGCTGCAGGAGAGCTGTGGCTAGCAACAGAGTCGTTGGATGAGTCTGGCATGCTTCAGCTGTCACTTTTTTCCAGTGGTGGCCTCCCGCTCCCTGCCTTGCTGTGCTCTTCTTGCTGTTGGGATAAAGGTTTGGGTGTTCTGGAGTTCTCCAAGTTGGTGACTGTTGACCATTCTCTTGTGTCAGAAGTTAGTCTTTCATACAGACCACATCATTGTGGTCATCTGGGAAATTAGGACAGATCTCATATTAATGCTTTCTTAAGCTCACCATTGTGTTATATGAAAATAAATCAACCTTAACACTTAGAATTTTGGTGAGCTGAAGGCAATTAACCCTAATGTGGGTAAAAAACAATTACACCCTAGAAAGCCAGAGATGAAGGAAAGCTGGGATGAGAGATCCAAACCATTGCAAAGAGGGAGAAACAGATTCTTATTGGGGGGAAAAAAAGCTAAACCCTCCAGGGCATCTGCAAACGATTGGGGTTTGGCTAGATGATCTCAAGAGGTCCCTTCCAGCCTAAATGATTCTGTGAAACACAGGTCACAGGTGGTAGGTCCTCAGGAGCAGCATCCTGGTCACAGGGAAGGGAGGTTTTGAGAGAAAATGACCAAGCAGAGACCACAAGGATGTCTGACAGACACTTTCACAGTGAGAACCAAGTGAGGGAGAGATGGGGTGCGTTGCTCAGAGGGTGTATGAGTTGCTACATCCAGCATGATTGTAACCCAGAGGTGCCCTGGTGGGTGCTGGTCTTCTACAGTCTGTCATCATATGACCCAGTTCCCAGCTGGAATATGATATATTTGAGAACCCTGAATTGTCATATTTTTGGGGAGAAGGGTAGTTCACATAATCCAACTTGATTTACACCTAGCATAATCTGCTTGTGAAGTTTATTATTTGTGTTAAGTTTGCCCTTTATTGTTTTTGATTGATTAGGCTTTGTTTACCTTCGGTAGCCTGCTTTTTCATTTGGAAAGGGCTGACAACACTGCTTCCTCCTCCTGTCTTCCCCCTTGACGTGACTTGCATAACTTTTTAAATCCTAACCGTGCTATGTAACTAGGGACTGGAAATAAATTCAGTCTTTTAGCAGTTCTCATGTGTGTCATGCCCTTATTACAGTACCAGTAGGGCTGGAAGGCGATGCATTATTTTTCTTGTGCTCTTCAGTCTGTGTCCCAGTGTTAACAGCATTTCTTGGTGTGATATTTTTGTTTGTTGTTAGGTCAGTTTGACACAAAGTGCTCATATGACAGTATGCAGCCAAGCATAACTAGGTGCATATGTCACATATGGCAGCAGCAAGGAAAACAAGACAGGCTTGATTTTCTCCACGGGTTTCAAGGTGTTCTCAAAGCAGCTTCTAGAAATGCTTTGTGCCTAAAGGGATGTGAGTGCATGCATGTACATATACATGTATATATTTATAAGGCTATAGTAGGTGCAACCTTTTAAATGTAGCTAGAACCTGTCTGGAAATGAAGAAGCAGACAAATCCCGCTCTACCTACCTCTGTGTCCTTGTTCAGAGGTACTAAGTTTTATAGTGGTATTGG
Organism: Pandion haliaetus; assembly: GCA_013401275.1. Taxonomy (NCBI): domain Eukaryota; kingdom Metazoa; phylum Chordata; class Aves; order Accipitriformes; family Pandionidae; genus Pandion; species Pandion haliaetus. The sequence goes on along the minus strand of VYZV01000469.1, from coordinate 128,664 downwards.
CCACGAAAAACCTAAACAACATCATCGTAAGTAGCAGTACTTGATACTACCTACGAGGGATTGCATACAAAGCAGCTTCAGAATTTAAAGAGGAATTGAGAATTTATTGGAATATAAACTAGGGAAAACTGGTAATCAAAAAAGCTATTGCATCGTATAATTGATAACCTGGAACCTATAAATGACCAGAAAGCATTATAATAATAAATACCTGGGGCAGAGCATACCATACAGTGCATGGTTTAATTGCCTAGGAGTGGAATTTCTGTAACAAGAACAGAAGTCATCTTTTATCTTCATCATTTTGTTACCATGTAATAGGTCCCCACTGAGTAGCACATTCTCTCCTGGTGATAGTATCTAGCATGATGACATAGTTACAGTGAAAGGGATAAGTATTTCTTGTGGGCAAGGAGCAGTGGTTTTCTGCATCATGTATGCCTTTAAAAATTCCTGATACTACTTTTGTATGGTCCTTCCCCCTACGTTGATGTGCGCATTCCTTACATTCCTTTCGGAAATGTTCAGGAGCGCACATTCACATCTTCTTTGGCAATTTGGTGGGAGTTGTTTTAGTAACAATCTAGTGCGGTAGGATCTGTATTGCTCGTTAAGTGAATCAGCTGCTTCAGCCTCCTGTGCTAAGAATACAGACTTCTACTCTGGAGTGCTACACATTTAACGTTCAGGTTTTCCTACAACTAGGTTTCTTATAAATTCATTTGCAAAAGGTTAGAAAAAATGTCAGAAATATGCTATTGTAGATGCAGTCACTAGAACCTTTACTGTATTTATTTACCTCTTATTTACTTTTTGCCTACTGAGTCCACAAGCCATGAAACCCTCAGTCATGGACCCTACATATTTTTGGAGGAACCACCTGACTTGTTGCGGTGCAGCCGGGCTGCTTTACCTTATGGTAAACTGTTCCTGCTTGTAATCCTGGTGCAAATTCCTTCTTTGCTGAAGGGGCCACAGCCAGAAGGAAGATGAGAGACGTCTAAGTGTCTTAGCGTTGTGCTCTGGCAAATTAAGCCTGAGATTGAGAGCTGTGATACCTGGTCCTGATGCTCACATGGGTGTTTATAGTGGTATAAATCCGTGACTTGTTCTCTCTTCATCTATTTCCTTGTGTTGTATGGATCTACTAACCAAGCAAAGGTGTTATCTGTGGCTGTTTGTATTGTGCTGCTGACATGCTGTTATGGGTTTGTGTGGCGCGGTTTTCCTTGGTGGCAGGGGAGGGGGGCTGCAGAGGCGGCCCCTTTAAGAAGCTGCTGGAAAATTCGCTGCCCCAAAATGTCGGACGCGCCAAAATGTCAGACC
>VYZV01000469.1:116244-126848 GCA_013401275.1 Pandion haliaetus | reverse complement strand
TGTTTTGTTTTTGTTTTGATTTGTAGTAAATTAAATTGATTGTGTTTCTTCCCCAAGTTGAGCCTGTCTTTTGCCCGTGACCATAAGTGGGGAGTGATCCCTCCCAGTCCTTGTCTCGACCCACAAGCCTGCCTTTGTATTTTCTCCTCATCCCAACGTGGCCAGGGGAGGGGGTGGGGGGTGAGTGAGCGGCTTCGTGGTGCTTTGTTACCGGCTGAGCTGAAACCACGACACATGCTGAGACACACCACCATTGAAAGGACATTTCCCTGATCTGTGCCAAGCAGCCACACCATTCATTTGACAGCTTCACTGACACAGTTGGATTCTGCTTGTGTAGTAGGTGGCTGGGCTGGAAGGAAAGGTCCACCTTCCCCATTTGTCCTGGTTTCGGCTGGGATAGAGTTAATTTTCTTTGCAGTAGCTGGTATAGTGTTATGTTTTTGGTTCATTATGAGAAGAATGTTGATAATACATGGATGTTTTCAGTTGTCGCTGAGCAGTGTTTAGACTAAGTCAAGGATTTTTCAGCTTCTCATGCCCAGCCAGCAAGAAGGCTGGAGGGCCCCAAGAAGTTGGGAGGGGACACAGCCACAACAGCTGACCCCAACTGGCCAAAGGGGTATTCCATACCATGTGATATCATGTCCAGTATATAAACTGGGGAGAGTTGCTGGGAGGGATCGCTGCTCGGGAACTGACTGGGCATCGATTGGTGGGTGGTGAGGAATTGCATTGTGTATCATTTGTTTTGTATATTCCAATCCTTTTATTATTATTGTTATTATTATAATTTAGTTTCCTCCGTTCTGTTATATCGAACTGTTCTTATCTCAACCCATGAGTTTTACCTTTTTCCTTCCTATTCTTTCTCCCATCCCACTGGGTGGAGGGGAAGTGAGCAAGTGCCTGTGTGGTGCTTAGTTGCTGGCTGGGGTTAAAGGTTAAACGATGACACCATTCCACACAGCACGGTCTAGTTAAGTATGTACGTGCCACAAAGAATGATTTTGTAGCCCAAATTTCAAGATCGTCTCAGGGGTTCTGCCATGTTTTGAAAGAGCTTGATTGTATTTTAGTGGCTAGCACCTGAACAATTGTTCTGTAGACTCACAGGGATGCAAAGGAGGTTGTTTCAGCAGGGGAGGTCAGTAGTTGGGCTGTGGGAAGGTAAGCTGAGCATTACAGAAAGATTCAGCTTGATGTGACTTTCCTTGGTTTCTAGAAGCAGCCAGTACATAAGCTCAGAGGCTTAACCCAGGCACTGGTATAATCACTCTCAAACTAGCATCGTATCATCTCTTTTGCAGAATGCTTTTAGACAGATTTTGGTGGTATTACTGTCAATTTATGGTGAATGCATAATACATTACAGTTGTAGTGTGCCCTAGACAGTCTTGGATTTGCAAAAGCTTTCCTAAACAGTCATCCAAGTCAGTGCCAGGAGCTGGCAGAAATGGTTGAGGGCTTGCTACCACTCAATTATCTCATTCTATCATATCAGGTAGAAGGTTTCCCCCTATTAAATGTGTTCTGTCTTAATTTTGATTTGCACAGTTGACAATTTTTAATGTTCCTTTAGCTTAAAAAAAAATAAAATTAAAAGAACAGACAAGCTTAACAAACCAAGCAAAATTACCTGGGTACTTTGACCATGGAGAAGAAAACATTACAAGCAAAGCACTTTGAATGAAACCATGGTTACTTATGCCAATGTGCAGACTACTTCCGATTACAGAAGCAAGTTAGGTTCTTAACAATGTTTTGGTTATTTCAGATCAGAAACATTGCAGCTGTATTCAAGCATATGTGTCCAGACTCTCAGTACCTTCTCTGCCTCTTGTCCCACAATGGATTTGTGTTCTCAGCTGTGCCAAAATGACTTTCAACACACGAGTATGTAGCTTGTAGGTGAGCCAGAGTTTTGGCCAGAAGTGATATGATTGACATTTTTTGAGGCTATAGGTATGAACAGTCAATATAATTGGGGGAAAAATGTGTGTGTTCAGAGACAGGTCCTTCTTCTAGTCTCCTGTGTCAGTCCATTGTGACTTGCGGGACTTTGCTTACGGTTTGAGCTGGAGGAAGGCCCTTGCTGGATGACACACCAAAGCTGTAGCTGACATTCAGAATAGAGAAAGCTGCAAAGCAAAGGCAATTGGAAGCTCCCCAAATGCTGCAAGAACAAACTGTGACACTTTCCCTCTTGTTTTATTTGATTTAATGATTTGGCTTCAAGTAAGTTTTTGTTTCGCTTGTTTAGTTTCAGCTGAAATGCATTTTGCCCTCCTTCTTTTCTCCTTCCCATCCATTGCAGTTCTTTCTGCATGCATCCTTGCCAAGACATTTGTTTGATGAAAATAAGAAGGGAGGCACACAGAATTGGTGGTCACTGTGGTGGTGTCTAAACTACAAGGGCAGTCTGTGGGGTATCCCAAAGTCTGATCATTCAACTTGGAAGTCTTACTAGAGTCCTTGCTCCCGGCATTTGTGAGGTTTTGTTCTGGTGAGACCAGGTTGTATGCTGTTTGTAAGGAGCACTTGGGTGCATAAAGGTCTGGATGTACCCGGTTGGATTCTGACGTTCGGTTAGATTGTAGTCCCAGTGTTCACCCAGCCTTGGCAACTGGGCAGTGTTCCTGGGCGCTGCAGCTCAGGCACACCCTTTGGGAATGGCCCCAGTGGGAAGGGATTCTTACAGGGTCAGGGTTTGCCCTGTATCTTGTAGTCTTTTAAACTTGAGGTGGAACTGCAACACCTTCCCCCAGACTCCTGCAGAGCTCCTTCCTACAGCCTTGGAGAAACCATGTCAGGTTCATGTGGGGTTGGAAAACTAGCTGCTCCTGTTGTGCTATTCTCTCTGAAACGATTGGGAATCTATGAGAAGGGGAATGAACAAATGTATAGGAAAAGTAGCTCAAAATGTTTTATTAACCAGTATCTTGTGTATCAGTTCAAGTAAAGAGTCAGGTGTATATAAAAAAAAAAAAAAAAGGGCAAACAATCAACCTTCCCACTGAAGTATCTAAAGCATAATACGTCTAGCAGTGTTTTGATCTAATAAAGGTTGCTTTACCTCTTTCTGTCTTCAGTTTTCATTACAGGAATGCAACTCCTGAATTTGAATGCACTGTGCTCCACTTAAAAACCTGCTGTGCCCTTTCAGCCTTGTAAAGATTCTGCTTTTGGATTGTCTTTGTGTGGTGCCCCATTGGCTGCGAGCAGCTTAGCCCATGTTGGTTACCTAAATAAAAGAACAATATAAAGTAAATAGCCTCAGATATTGTTGAGCTTTGTAGGCTGTATGAAATCCCTAGTTAAGAAAAACATTAGCCCAAAATTTTAATATGGGGAAGTGATGTGATGTGAATATATGCTTGTGACAGTGACCCCAACTAGTGTAGGAAAATGAAACAAACTTGAGCTAGCCTTACTACATTTTTTCAGACTCTTTTTAGCCTGTAGTCCTTCTCCTTTTTCTCACAAACCACTAGAATTTAATTTGGGTGGTTCAGCAAACCTACAGTCGGATGCAGAATTGATTTATAGATGCTGCTATTAAAAGCTGATTATGTGCACACGAAACAAACTGTGGAGCTCAATTAATTAGAATGCCTCCTTCAAAGAATCTTCTGCAGGAGTTTGTTTCATAATTTAGTTCATACTGTATGTTTAGCTTTAGATGCACTTCAAACTCAAAAGCACACCCTTTCCTCAGACAAGTTATCTATTCTGTTTTATAACTCTTTGTTTTTATTGTGTCCTGGAAAACATCTGTAATGAATGGCTTGTCCTAAACCATATTTGCATGTAGTCTTTCCACTGTGCAATTTAGTATGCTGCTGGTGCTACATATGGAAATTTTCCTGCTTACATCCAGTAACGTGTTCATGGCTGCTTCCAACACCTTTTTTGGGGGGGTGGGGCTGGGCTAGTTAAAGCTGGATCGGTTGCCTGATATGGTTCCTCATATGTTTGCATGAATGCAGTTGTCATCATAGGAATGAGGAGAAGGAATTAAAGGCTGGTGGCAGAGCAAAGGGTGGGACCGCCTCTTTCTGCAGCACTAGTTTAGACTGGTGGAAGTGCCTTTGGGCCTGTGGAGTGAATCCTGTTGAAAGTTAAACTTACTGTCTTGGTTATAGTACAGTAATTATCTCATGAGCATGACTGAAATGACAATGTCTGCACTTGACACCTTCAGGAAACACTTGCGTGGCTTTGGTGTTTGCTGCAAAGCTCTGACTGCACATTGTCTCTGGGAGGGGAAGATGCATCCTGGTTGTGAGGGCTGTTGCAAGCACAGGGTAGAGGCAGCCACTAAGTTTGTCCTCTGAAGGGCTGAGTTCCTGCAGGTCTTAAGGTCAGTGGCTTTCTTCACTGGGTTTTCAGATTGCTTGGCAATGTTAGAACTTAAAAGACCTGGTTTTCTGCAGCTATCACCTCATAACTAGATATTGCAGCTGACGGTTGACCACCACTTCCTGTTGGTCTGTGCCCTTTAAATCATTATCACTGCCAACCACAGTATGAGTTACGTTGCCCTTCTTCCAGCCTCCTTCCCCCAGTCTGTTGTGTTGGTTTTAGTACTTTTGCCAACTTGCATGTCTCAAACCAGCCACATGTGTTACCACGTGAGCATTATTATTCCTTCTAAAGGCATTTCTGTGTTATAACCTTTGACTTGAACAAGGAGTGTGACATGCTTTGAGTTTGGATTTTTGTTTCTTTCCTTGTCACTTTGAGCTTCATTCTTCTATAAATTAAAGATGGAGTGTTGACGCTGTGGGTTTGTGAGTTGTCATGGTGTGGTCAAACCAAACACATGCAATATTCTAGGAAATTAAACCAAATATATAGGTGTCTTGGCTAGAGACAAATTTCTCATTCAAGCTAATAGTTTGCCTCTTATTTTTGCAGTCTAGTATCAAAAGATTTACGCCTTTGGTTTTGTGTATTAGGAATGTTCACAGTATGAGGTTTTTATGTAACTGTTGAGAAACCACAAATTATTACCTGAGACATACCAGTTTGATTTTTTCCAAGCTATTATGGAGGAAGTCCAGTTCCAGTAAAGTATTTTCCTCGGGTCTTAAAATGATTACTAGAAGCCAAATGTCAAGAGCAAGCCTGAATCGGTATTTATTGAGCACAGCTGGTGATCTATCAAGCACCTACCGCTAGTGTTCAAAGGCAATTGGAATGAGGGATTTGCACTGTTGTGTTAGTGTAAAAAGAATGGTTCTAATGGATCAAGGACCTTTCAGTGGTCTTTCTTTAAGATATTCACCTAGTGCCACCCCTGAGCAAAGGGTGCTGTGCTTCATCAGAGCAGTAATAATTCAAAAGGCTGTGTAGCGCTTTGGTACAGCAAGTATGAACTGACCTATTTGCAATACCAAAACAGAATGGCCATGTGTTTCGGCAATTTAATACTCTAGCAGTTAAGTGATGATAATCTTTATATATAGGCTTCCAGCATGATCTAATCAGGTTCTGATACTTTTGACTGTATTCGAGAAGATAGTCCAAGGCTGTGACGAATGATTGTAAGGTTTTATAAATAAAAGGATGGAAAACTCTCGTCCAACCTAGTGATTGGGTAATGATTCATGGGGGTGACACGAGTAGACCTCAAAGAAGAGTCTTCTTTTGCAGGCGTAGAGGCAGCTCTGTGTTTCCCCCATCTATCAACGCAGCAATGAGGACTGGGAGGGCTCAGGAGAGTTCCACGCGACAGCGAGGGTTTGTTTCCTTGCTAAAGCATGGGCCATCTGCAGCACTGTGTTTGCATCCCAATAGCTCTGGTTAGAATAAAAGTGCATGTAGGAGGGGGAGACAGTTATTTATGTGTTATTGGAACTGGCCTTGTATAATGACAGGGGTGTTCAGCATACACTTTCTTTCATCAGCTGCTAATGAGAATATTGTAGGAATTTGGTAAAAATATTTCTTCCTAACTGGAAGGTTGTGGATTTTATTTCTGTTAAGTAAGCATAGTCTCCATGGACTATTTTCCTCTTCCAGCATAGAGCATTTGATTTCCACTGGTAGGGTGTGATAGTAGTTAAAACTAGGAATGATGCAGAGGGATAACTGGGACAGAGAGGCACCCTAGCATCTTCCAGGGTTCAGAGCTGTGCAGGGGAAATCTGGATTCTTGGAAAAAGGTAGTTGTTCTGCATTTCTCATCTTCCTTCTTACCACCATTTCATTGTCTTGAGGGAAACCTGAAAGAAAGCCATTGGAGATGATGGAAACAGAACAAGAACAGCCAGGGCATTTTCTGCAATTCTTCTATTTCCCACAATTCTAGCATGACTTTCTCTTTTTTGTCTTGCTTGACTTTCTTTCTCTCCAACACTCTTCTTAACTCCTATCTTCCCATCAAATTCGCATTTGATATGTATACCTCCTATCTTTTCCTGCTGCCATATTAAACCACAAATATTATGTGTCCAACTGCAATATACATCCATGGAAATTGATAGTATCTATTCAGTACCTTAATGCCTCTATACATTCCTGTTTGCTCACTCTCTAAATCTGAGTGAGACTGAAGTGACCGGATGCAGAAGCTGTCGGATGAAGGACCTGTGCAGCTTCTTCACTATGACGTTCGTGTGGATGTGTGCTTGATCAGCCCTGTATAAATGGCAAGGATAGGAGAGGTGATGATGTGGAAATCATCTTCGTAGCCCTTTTTCTCCACCCTTCCCTTTCCTTCTAGCAACTCCTGCAGTGTTTCAGGTGAGGGGGAATCAGCCTGAATTAACGTGGCTGAAAAACCATGGGGTGTTTGTAGTGTATACTCTATAGGCTTGGTTTCTATAATCTCATCATCTACTGAAGTCAGGGTGAAATATCTCTACCAAGGAAGTTTAAAAGAAGCATAAAAGGTTGTTGGAGGGACAGGAGTGTTGTTACAAAGTAGTAATAATTATTAATATGTAAGCAAGATGACTTCCCATGGTCTCAGCTTGCTCTGGGTTTTGTTCTCCCACTTTTACATAGTTTAAGTTGCACTGCTCGTCCTGACTGCAGCTTCTGAGGCTGCAAGCCCTTCAGGCAGGGCAGCTCTGCCCCTCAGGACAGACGCTCTTTTGACTACACACACAAGCATGCAAATATATTTTGATTAAACTTCGTCAGATCTTCCCTCATTAATCAAAATGAGATTGTTCTTATTTCAGTGTAAACATGTAACATGTTTGTGGGCCCAGACTCTGTAGATGCTTTAACAATAATGAACCTGCAATAGAAGTGGATGTTGGCTGGGCTTTCTAAGCTGAGAAACCCGGCTCCCTGCCATGGTAAACAGGGTTGGAGGATGTGCTTTACACCGAGGAATCAGACTCTATAGGCTTTTAAGTGAGTTCCACATCTGTATTTTCCTGTGTTTTTCTGTGTCTTGGTAGGAAAGCTGCTGCTGCGAGCTGCAGTGCGTGAGGATCCTGTGATTGTGATTAGAGAATACATTCCTTGTGTGTCCTTCTTCTGCTCTGTCTCTTGGGAGTAGATTGTTTATATTGCTAGAAATTGTTAATGCAGTTAAACTATCTTCCACCCTGCAAACCTATGTCATTCCACTCTGTTAGTGTCCCTTGGCTAAAAATGAACGCTTTGATGTAATTGTATTTGAGTTGCCTTATAATTTATTAACAAATGCATTAAAACACCATGGATGTCTGCTACAGTAAGGGAGTTATGCAATCCACAGTAGAAAAGACATGAAGTTTCACAGAAAAAAGGTTTAAAAGATCTTTTATTTTTCTNNNNATTCCCCTTTGTAAAAAATACATCAAATTCAGCCTGGTGTGACACTGTGCAGCAGCTTGGTTAGGACTTCAAGGTTGTACAGGTTGTTGTATTTCTTAAACACATATTGAAAAATATTCCTGGTCCATAAACCACAATAAACTGTTGTTAATAGAGTAGCATCTTCATAGATACAGCTTAAAGAATAAACCTGTTTTTAAGAACAGCAGTGTAAGCTTATGTGAGAGCCCAGCTCCAGCACTACCAAAATAAAATCACAGTTTCTGTTGCAGTTAGCTCTCTGCTGCTGTTGCTGTCCCTGAATTAGTGTCCCTGAGTTACAGCAGGATGGTCAAATTGCAAAGACAAGAAGCTTGTGAATTGATTTAGTTCTTACACAGTTGATTACACATGCTAATGAATTGATTTTGTGCATTAAAAATGTATATTAATTTTTTTCTAGTATAATGTATTATGGAAAACCTTGGGAATTGTTTTTCTGACATTTGACATCTTATTTTGTAAATTATCTCTCTAGAGGGCTTAAGGTTGGGTCTTTTTTTTTTCCTATGTATGTTCCATGCAAATTCAGCAGAAACATTGCTTCTATTTTGGTTGTGTGGAGGTTTTCAAAAGCAAAATCTTTGTGTGTGTGCAGTTACTATAACAAATGTTCATGACATCCCATGCAAGAAGCAGCAGCAACATACTGCGCAACTGGAGTATATAGTGATTAATTAGCAACAATATATTTTGAAAGATGATGAATTTTGAAGTTAATTTATAACAATTACTTAAAGCTGAGTAAATTGTCCCTAAAGAGATGCTGCTCTTTGTTTTTTTGGTTTGGTGTTTTGTTGTTGTTGGGTTTTTTTTAATTAATTGTGCATAGCTATTAAGCCTAACATTTTTGTAGATGTCATTAAAAAGTTCCTCAGGTCATACTTCACAGCTTAGGCTCATATCCAGTGTCGTCAGTCTGTGCTTCAGTGCTAGTGAGTCCATATTTTGGATGAGATATTAGAGGTACCATCTGGCCATCCACGGAGAAAGGAAAAGAGTTATGACCCTGTCTTAGAAACAAAACACCCTGCCCCCAGAATAGAATGGGTGTCCTAGAAAATGTGTTCTCTTTCATTGAAATGACTCCCATTGCATGTAAAAGCTGGTGTTTAAAATACTTTGGTCCCTGCTTTTGCCTGTCTGTTCAAGTGGGCTGCTCAGGAGGAGCCTGTTATTTTGTAAGCCCTTTGAGTTAAGGATGTAAAGTAAAATAAGATTTTATACTGACTGTTTTTTCTGTTTGGTTTTTTTTTTTAGATACTTCAAGAAGTGTCAAGGCGTCTCCAGAAACAGCTGAAATCTTTTTTCAAAAGTTAAGAAATAAATATGAATTCACAATCCTGGTAACCTTAAAACAAGCCCATTTGAATTCAGGGGTTATTCTCTCTATTCATCATTTAGATCACAGGTAAGTACTGCTACCTGTATGCTAGTTGATGAAAGTGGATGTATTTATGCAGTCAAAAATTGACCATAAATTAGGGCAAAATTGTTGTGTAGCAGGTCATTTACAAATATTTATAGTGTTTGGGTAGGCATATTGTGCAGATTCATAAAAATTCACAAGTCCAAATTGGCCAAGGGAAAGTGGAACAGCTGTTACTCTTTAAAAATCCCTCTTGCCACCAAGGGCATGAAAAGCCGGTTCTCTCTTGTCATTCATAACGTTAAGGACCAGATGCTCAGCTGGTGTAAAACTGTTGCATCAAAATAGCTACACTGATTCACAAAGCCTGGCCCTGTACGTCCACCTCTTCACCAGTTGGTTTTTATCACTGCAAGCAGTTTAAAAAAAGCAAAAACCCCTCCAGCTATGGGCTTACACGCCCCGTGAACGGCAGACCACTTCACTCAAAATGTTGTCAGCCTTAAAAAACTAAATCGAATGACACAGAGCATTTAAAGATTATCCTTTTGATAGGATAACGACTGCTAGAGAAATAAGATACTTTTTATATATCTGAGTAATAGCTGTTAAAGATAACCACCCTATGATTCTGTGACATAATAAAAAGGAGTTTTAAAATGTGCACTTTCTAAGCAGTCATTAGCACAAGCAACAGATGATCTCTGCCTTAGGTTCATAGTCCTTTTTATCTTCCTGTGTACAATCCTATAACTCCTTCTTGATGGTCTTACTGTAAAATAGAAAAAAAAAAAAGGTAGACAGATGTTTGAGCAAAGCAAAATGTCTGTTTCTTTTACATCAGTGTACAAGTTTTCATTAGCAGGCATGGTGACAATTATTTTGTGCTGGAAGATGTTCCAATTCTACTATTATTCTATTTCCCAGAGGCCCCATCTTCTGCAATTCGCTTATTTTTAAAAAAAAAAACCCAACGAAAATTCCAAAACAAACCACAAAACAAACAAGAAGAAGAAAAAAAGGGAAGACATTCCCAAGGATCATTATGCCAAGCTTATAAAAGCATCTTTAAACATTGCAAGGGTGTGTTTGAATGCCTCCTGGATGATGTTTGCAGATGTTATATCATAGAAGAGCCAAGGGGCTTCTCAATTAACTGTTACCTACTTATTTGCAGGAGTGAGCAATTTGCAAGGGGCAGAATTGGGCAGCTGTAATTGAGTTTTGAACTCAGACTGTACCACCATATGTGCAAATCATCCCAGATAGAAAAGTTTATTCTGTCTCAAATGAGAGAGTAGGTCTGCAGAGCCAGCTGTGCCCCGACAAAACTTGTTTCTACATTTGTAGGAAGAACATGGATTGGTTGGGCTACTGATAGGGCTAATGCAACTATATTTGAAATTTCAAAATTAGA
>VYZV01000469.1:85058-113568 GCA_013401275.1 Pandion haliaetus | reverse complement strand
GGTGAATGCTGTCGCTGGGCTATCAGATAGATGCAAAAGTTCTCCGTGTAAATCTAAGGCATTTGCTGAGGCTGGGCTGTTGCTGTCACTATAAAAAGTAGCTCCTGAAAGGATTTTCTGCAGATATAGTAATCTTTTTCTACTCTATTAAATGCTTTTAGTTTTCTTTTCCTAGTTGAGTATCAAAGCTGTTTTCCCCTTTTACAATGATTATGCTTTTCTCTGGTATTTAATATATTTCAAATCTTTTAAAGCTGATCTTAAAGTGAAAGAATCTGAAACGATACCTGTAACTGACCCTTTCTAATTTGCTCATGTTCTTCCACACAGATTGCTATTTTCCCCACTGACTAGTGCAGCCAAGGAGTTCAGGCAATGGTAGTTTTGGGTACAGCTTGGACGTGATACTGTCAAGAAAACTGTTGCAGTGTCAGGGAATCCAAACTGCACATCAGTAATTTTTCAGATGAGTTTCAGGCAGCTGAATGCATATTTCTGGGCAAATTTATGTATGGCCTATATCTGAAAGATAGAAGCTACAAATGTTTTGACTTGAGAGCATCACCTTGACCACATAGTGCCCTGCCTAAAATGCACTGTACTTTGCAATAACAACGTAAGTATTTGGAATGATGTTAATGAACTGATGCCCTAAGTCCAAGTGGAAGCAGTGTTAAACACTGATTGCTGTGTGCTTGCTCTCAGCCTTCAGTTTAAGCTGTATTATCCTTCTCATTTCACTTCTGAATTTCTTGGCTGCTTCCTGATGGAAGAATCAGCAGAGAGATGATTTTAATCTGCAACGGGGTTATAATAATACGTTAGGTCTCACTATTCCATCATATATTTTTATTTAATTGGCAACAGTGGAGAGATGTAATAAAGCTTTTTCATCCCTTCATGGTTAGATGGCTTTATGCAACTAATATTATATTTGTATCTCTTGAGGTACTGTGTACTAGGGCCCTTAAAGGATGAAGTCACTAGATTGTAGTTTAGCCATTCCTTCCTTCGATTAATGCTTTTTATATCATGAAACTGAGCACTGAAATCAATAAAATGTTATGGACAGGCATTCCCTACACTTAATTGTGTATCTCTACTAATTTATTAAATTTCTGCCTGCCTTAGCATTTTTTTTTTTCACAGCTGCTGGTGTCTTGTGATTATCTGCTGTCAAAGGGGCTGTAGTACACAGCAGTTTCAGACCTCTTTCAGTATCCAGAAGGAAATCTGTGACAACTTCTTTCTTACTGATTTAGGCATAGAAGGAGATAAGTTGCCAGAGGTGAACTTCTGATGCATGAATTTTTTTTTATCATTTGACCATTGTATTAAAATAGAGATGGAACTGTATGTTCCCTGCTTTTGATGTATGAGTGTCTGTATTTCTGGGCTGCAGTGTGAAGTCTCCTCTCTGACATCACAAGATCTGCTGCAAACACAGTACATACACTGAGAAGAACTTTCGGTATTTACCACTTAAGCCAATACTGTAGAGTTATGCTGGTTTTGTTTGAGGGGTGCTCTCCCCCTCCCCATCAATAACTTGCAGAGCAGATGTTAGGTAAGAATAACATGGGATTCATTTTCAAATGTTAAAACTGTACGTGGCTGTTCCCTGTGCCAAAACAAGAGTATCTTATTTCTCCTTTTTAAAACACTCCATGCTGTTCTTTGCTGGAAGAGACGAGGGTTGTAATGTGCTGTATTTTGTTTTTTTGGTAGTAAATCTTAGTTGCTGTTTCTTACTGGTCTGACAATAATTATGAACCCTCTTTAATTTGTTCATAACAATCAATTGCTTTTGAATTGACTTCCTGTAGCAATTTAAAACTTCTCTGGCGTCAGCCTTCTTTTCTTTTGATGCAGTTTGCATGTTTCATCAAAAGTGTCAAAGAAAAAAAAAAAAGTTATTTTCTTTCATTCATTCACTGCTTTTCTAGTGCCTGGGAAGATTCTGGGGGACAAAGGATTCTCTATGTAGACACTGACAGCTTCGCTGTGCTCTTTCCTCTATTCCAAAAGAGAAAAGTTCCTTGTTTCTGTTGGTTTGGGAGATTTAACTTCTATTCCTCAGTGTGTGGTTGGATGGAAATCCTTGTAAAACAGCAGTTTTGTGTTATACTCTGTTTAATGTCTTCATAATGTTGGGAATGATCTGTTTCTCTAACTGTTGGTTATAAGGGATGTTACTAAATTGATTGATGCCTTGTCACTGTTGCCCGGGTTTTTTCGCTTTGGTTTAGTTTATGCTNCCAATAGGATGTAAATTCTTGTAATGCACCCACCTTAAAAACACCTTCCTGTAACTTTTGTTAAATCAAGCAATGCCAGCCTGCCCGCTGATGTAAATCATCACAGTGCTGACTAATCCAGGGTGGTTTGGTTGTGAACTTGTTACAAAATGCCCATATGAGCTTGGATCCTGTGGTTTGAATTGAGACTAGTGACAGACCTAGTTGAGTAAGAGACAAAAGACTTGTCCCTTGCCTATGACACTGGAAACCACCACTGAAATAGTTGAAATGTGAGTTTTGACAGATATCATTATTCTTCTACTGTTGTTTGAAAGTGTTTCTGTTAACAAATAAATAACAAAGAAATCTGTATTCTGTCAGGGTAGGAAATGGGAGGAGTTAGGTTGAAACTGGCTTTTGCTTTTACTAATATATATATCTATCTATATCGGACAGTTGTTTACTGTATTTGCAGTCCTCTTGCTCTCTGTGGAGAAACTTTGTCAAGAAAGGGAGTGAGAGGGATGGTTTATGCCATTTGTTTTTACAGTGTTTGATCTGAGAAAGTTCTTCTCTCCTTGATTTTTAGTAGAAGAGGAAGCTTCAGATAGGCAAGATTGATATTAGTGGGGCTCTGTGATAGTGAGAACAAAATGGAAATAAATATATTGATAAATGGGGTTAGTGAGAGAGATGGGAGGAATGAGAGCAATTGTTCAAAGACAAGAATTGTTTCAAAAAGTATTTAGTGGTTTGGGAATTTGATTTCATATTCAGAGCTCGAACAGGGATGGCATGGACAACATGCTGTAATACCAGGTTTGAATTTTTCCAAAACCAAGCCAGCACCTTTTGGGAGAGCCTTGCCTTGTTGTCAGCAGTAACGTTAGAGGGTCCAGTATACCTTGCTCCTGTGATGACCAGGGGCTCTTGGATCATAGTGCTAAATTCACAGAAGCTGTGCAGACTCTGCAGATGGAGAAGGCAAGATTTTGCCTCCCTGATTTAGGGGCATAATTAAGCTCAAATTTTGGGACGTAAGCTGAGAGATCTCTCAGGTGAGAGGCAAGTTCTTGCCTTCAAAGCCAGCAAAGGTTTCCAGATCACAGCAGCCCCACGGCAGTCGGGTGAGGGGCTGCAAGATGATAGAAACAATATCTTATTGACATACATTTTTGTCCCACATGCTTTATTAGTTTGAATCAGGTACAGATGCTGAGAGGGACAGGGATTAAAAGGATTTGAACCAGCCTCACTTGCATTTGTTTCCTAGCCTTCTTTTCCACATCAGGGCATTGCAACCTCACGCTCCTAGCTGCTACCTTGTGCTGTAGATTCCTTCTGGTTGGA
Organism: Pandion haliaetus; assembly: GCA_013401275.1. Taxonomy (NCBI): domain Eukaryota; kingdom Metazoa; phylum Chordata; class Aves; order Accipitriformes; family Pandionidae; genus Pandion; species Pandion haliaetus. The sequence goes on along the minus strand of VYZV01000469.1, from coordinate 109,978 downwards.
GAGAAGCTGCAGTGCTGTGCAGTAGTAGTTTGCGCAGGTGAATGTGTGTAGATGGTGTCTCTGCCCTTCCAGTCATCTGTTGTCCGGCTGTTCTCTCCCATGAACATCCCAACGTGGAAGGTGTTCCTTGATGTGTGTCCTAGCATGGGGCTCTGTCTCCTGTGCACCTTCCTCCTCCCCAGCTGTCCTCTGTGGCTATCCAGTATGATGAGCAGTGTCATGCTGGAACAAAGCTGAAGTGATTGACCTTTTTAGTGGTGGAAGAAAATAAACAGCAGAAGAGATGTAAATGCCAGAATGCTCAGTAGCTTGCTGGCTGGGGTGCTTCAGAGGCATTTTCCTCACACCATTAATCTCTGCTCTGCCTGATTTGGAGCAGGGACTTGAACTTGGTTCTTTTCCATCTGAGGCAAGTGTCCTGAGGAGTGTTATTCTCTCTCCTCCCCCCCAACGTGGTAAAAAGCTTTGTTGGCAGTGCCTGGCCAGGGCCCAGGCCCAGGCTGGAGCATGGGCTTGCTGTTGTCCATTCTACATAATTGTTAGCGTCTTCCTTGGCATGCTTTTGTCTCCTGCAATTAGCACCCTTGCAGATGATGTCAGAGCACGGCTTGTGGAGTAGCATTGGCCAGGGACTGTTCCCAACAGGCAGTGTGGAAAAACCCCACACATTTTAGGCAAAAAGTGGGAGAGAGCACCCATATGGGTGTGAGTTGTAATGGAGCACCACTGTTAATATTTGTCTTCAGGGCCAGAGAATGGGCCTCGCTGGCTTTATTTATTAGTATAGGCATAGGACTTGAGATCAACTTAGTGACTTTAGGTTGCTCTTGTACCTGACTTACTCTTTTTGACTGATGAATTCTGTGTAGTGGAAGAGCCTCAACAGGTCAACCCGAGAGACTGATTTTACTGTCCTGTTGTCTGTGCACTCTGTTTTGATGTGGGAAACACCCTCTTCTGACATCGACCTCTCTTCACTTGGGATCTCTGCTTTCAAATAGGTAATAACTGTGGCATTAAAGAGTATTTGAGAAAGTCTTTCAGAAAGTCTTAGATTTGCTGTGTTTGTCTCTCATTTTAACAAGCATTTCATCCTGGACCCCACAAGTCTTGCAGCGAGAATGCTTGTTTCTATCAAAAGATTTGGTTTTAATTAATGGATCAGCATTTTTGAACAAAAATATCCTATGTCAGAAAACTCTTGTCTGGCTCTAAAACTGTATTGAGCAAAAGAAAGGGACAGAAACTGAATTTGGTGCCTTTCCTGCCCACTGTGCACTTGCACTAAGTGCTATCAACTTATCCAGAAAAGTAAAGACTGTCTTTTTATTTATCACTCCCTGGCAAAACTGCTAGTCATGTCTTGCCTAGGTAGAGCTCTAGATAGTCAGGGAAAAGGGCAAAGCCAGTAAGGCCAAGCAGTAATGTAAGTGAGAGGTGGGGGCTAGGTTTTTACAGGCATAGTGCAGTTGCCACTTGGCATTTAGAATCTATCTGGGGCTATTTTGATGCCATATTGTTCTCAGGGATGCACCAAGCAGTAAAAACTCCTAGTTAATGTTTCAGAACACTTTAAGTGTTACTTCCAAATAGAAAAATAAGGCTCACTCTCCTGACTGCCCAGTCATCATACCATGGAAAATAGCAAATAACACATTGCTGAATGTGGTGGCTGTGCAGCATGAATTGCTTTTACATCTTCATAATCTACATCCAGTAGAATCGCTTACAGCTGTTGTAGCCATAGTTCGCACTGAATAGGGTCTACTGAGTAGGATCTCTTTTTTTATCTTTTATGTAATTATACCTAACAAAAAGCCAGAACTTTTGTATCAAAAATCTTCAGATAAAGATTTTTATAAATAATGGAGATAAGGTTTTTAATGTTTTTCTGAAGTACATACTCCTTTTTAATTTTACTGGTTTTCCTATTCTTCTTAGTGTAGATCAAAGAACCATAAAGAACTGTTTTAACACTCTACGTATCAATGTGAGTAGTAGAAGTTATAAAAAAAAAAAAAACAAACCAGCCCACCCTGTAATAAATTCATAAGCAGCAGACATGATATCTTGCCTTTAGCTTCTAAAATATTTGTCTACATGCTGTAAATTGAAGTCGGTTTTTATTAGTTGCCTGGAGTAAGAGCGGGCAGCTGCAGTGTGTGTTTGTTGTGTGAGCAGGGATGCCAAAGGAGCAAGTGAGCCATCAAAGGCTTGGCGTTACCAGCACTGGCTGTTAGCTGAAGGACCATAACCTCCCTTGTCTCAAAGACTGCTACTGCATACACGAGGACCACCTGATGTTTCAGCTCCTAAATCTCCAGCTTTTTGCTGTACAACCTGACTTCTACTTCCACAGTCTCCCCCGTGCTGGTCTGTCACAGCCTGAAGAGCAGGTGCTGTGCAGGCTCGTGCAGACCATGTGCCTTTCGTTGGGATGGTCAGTAGCAGCTCCGCAGTTGAGCAGATCTGCTGACTCTAAACTCTTATCCAGGAGTTACAACAGATCAGTGCTGGGCAGCAGAGAAAACATCACTGTTTTCTGTCTCAAATTCCTCTGGGGCATTTGAGACAAATTCCTTCCTCTTATGAAGATAGGCTCAGCTTTAGTCAGTACATAAGGGATTGCTGTCTGGCTGGTTTCCAAGCAGAGCGGCTGATCTTAAGGTGGCTGTGGCTGTTGCCTTTGCAATGATTGTGCATGCAGTGATCTACAGAGAGGTAACAACTTTTTTTTTTTCAGGTTGGCATTTTCTTCTCCTTATGTCAAACATGGTAAACCTAAGCACGTATCATCTTGCAAAGTTAAATCTGTTTGACCCAAAGCGTGTGGGGTTTTTTGGGGGTTAAAATCAAGTAGGCTAGTATTGATTAAACCACCACAGAGATCATGGACATAGTAAAGCAGGAAGCAGGTTCTACTGTTGTACTGTGTTTCTCATGGCAGTTTATTTTTCACTCCCAGAGCAGTTTGCCTTTTGCAGCATAAAAGAGCACCTTGGAGCTGTTGGGAGAAGAAGCACTGATGTTAGTCATGGGACTTCTTTGGCTGCTGCTCTCCCTGCAGTGGGTGGGCTGGGCTGGTGTGGACAAGAAACCAGTGGTTCAGCTGATGAGGTTCCCCCGAAACTTTTAAGTAATGAGGTTCTTGGTTAGGAGAAGACTACAGTACAATGCAGTTATTGTTTCCCTTGGGAGTAAGTCCTTCAGGAACCAAGATCGCTCTCTTTTCTCTCTCCAAAGGTTAGTAATCTTGAGTGTACAGAGACGTGTAGAGTTTTTGTCACTATAAATGAATTTTTAAAATCCAGGTGTATTTGTTAATGCTTAGCTTACTGTCTCAAAGATTCTTCCAAACCTTTGGAAAGCATGTACCCAAGTCTATAGCCTCACAGACGGTGCAAGAAACCTCACCATGGGCAGATTTTGCATTTCCACCTGTATCTTTTTGTCAGTGCTGAGGCTTGACCCATCTTCTGAAACTTACAAGACTGAGCCAGAACCGTTTAAGTCCAGGCAGTTAAACAAATCTAGAGAAGTGGAATAGCAAACGCAGTATTTTGTAAAACATGAAAGTGATTCAATTCTCTGTGTTTCGGTGTCATGGTTAGTTCAAGCTGAAGGCAATATTGTTCCAGCTGTCATTCCGCTTGCTTTTCTAATTGCATTTTGCTGCCTCTACAAATTAGTAAATCATAAATGATTCTGCTAATAATTCTCCTAATGGCTATTATTTTCTCTTTCATGTTGCTGCACGTTTTCTCTAACAATCATCAAGCCTTTAGAAGGCAGATGTTTGTGTTAGTTTAGTTTACCAAATGGAAGGACAAAAGAGTTTGCCTGTGGATCTCAAAACAGTGCGTTAAACATGGTTAAAACAAAACCCCAAGTGTCCACAATGTTTGCACAAATTTTGTGTAGGAAGATTTCCCTGCTTACTGCAGCGTCATCGAATGTCAGCATCTTCTCTCAGCAGTTCTTAATTCCTGAAATTTTTACAGCAATATCTTCTTTTTATCGGGAAATCTGTGTTTCATTCTCAGAGATTTCATTATCTCACCTGCATAAGGGACAACATGAGTGTTCATTTTATACCTTCTGTACTTGACCGTATATCTGTTTGTGTAGTTTGTTCCCTGCCTGCCTGCATCTCAGTGTGCTGGCATCAGTTCTGCCATTACTTTGAAGAGAGTAGAAGCTAGCCATTGGCTCTGCCAGGAGATAATTTTTCAACATATCCATGCCTTTCTTTTCCCAAATGGTATCTTCAACTGGGTGGAGACACTTAAAAGTTGCTGGAGGAGTCCAATTCTGTAATGTTTCCCTTCTCTGTTATGTTGAGAATGACCTTATTTTTATCCTTGAAGCTTGAGTTATGAAGGCGGTTATTAAGTTGACGTTATTAAGTTGACTGATGTCCTGCCACTATTGCCCAATTTTTTTCCAGCCAGGCCTTCAATTAGTTTACACTTCTTGCCAATGCAAGAATTATTTTTGGGCCATGAGGAGGTAAATTATCTCAGATTATAAAATCCATTGCTGACTCCAGTTAACTGCTTTGTTAATACTGGGGAAGAAGAAGAAATTGCCTTTTGCCAGTTTTGCAAAAGGATAGTTGGTTTTGTGCTGTTGCTAGGCGTGTACCACTGTGAAACACCCTGAAGGAAGGAGATGTGCAGTGAGCCCAACCTCCTCCTAGGGATAATGATTGTACAAGGTGGTTTTGATTTGGTCTAATCTTCACTCTTGAAAACTGCAATCATTGTCTTGTCTGTTCTTTAATACAGATAGCCTGTTAAACAAGAGCACTCTAAAACATGTGTGCACTCAGATTACAAACCACTGTCATGCCTGATTGCAGATGTAGCAGCAAAAATAGACAAAAATGAACTGTCCATTCTCACAGTTGTTGTGCATCTCACCACATACTATGTTATTTGCCTTGCTGTTTAGCTGTAGGTTGCATATGATTACCAGAGAATCTCCATTTCTGTTTTTCTTTCCTGTTTTAAAAGTATCTTAGGGGGGACTTTAAAATGAGAAACTTAGAAGACAAATGGTTTGTCAAGCTTGTTCCCGGAAGAGGTCCAATATGCAAGAATAGGCCTGTCTGACTAAGTACCAAGTTTGGTTATGGGGTGCTTTTTAAATTGATCTGCTGGAATTTCACCAGCAAAGCTTGTGTTTGCAATCTGCAAATCTGGTGTATGGTGTACTTATCTTGGTACAGCTGCAATGCTGTTTTTTTACCATGTATATACATATGTACATATATATGTGCATGCATATACGTACGTGTGTATATATGTACACACCCACCACAAATACACATACTTATTTAACAAAGCAGATGTTTACACATATATCAATTGTTTTGAAGAGTTAGCACTTCTTGATTTTTGTATTTCTTTAGAGAAATTTCATTACAAAAAATGAAAGGAGATGTTAATGGTACATCCGAAAGCAAACAAAGCAGTGTTCATTTTCAGTTCTTGCTTACTTCCCTGGTTGGTAATGATGAATGATGTCCCTATCACAAAACTTGGTGTTGTCTCTTGTGCATTCATGCCTTCAGAGTATCCTTACTGTGCTTTCAGGATATGAGGCAATTATTCACAATAGAGTAATTCTATTTCCAATCAGATCATGTTATGGAAAAAAGTTTTGCCAGAGGAAAAAGATATTTAGCTTGGGATCTTGTGTATTTACATAAAAGTTGGAACCTGCTATTATGTGTTATTGGGAAGAAGGATGCAGTGCAAATCTGAAAAGTATCTACTTTCATCATTGTATCTCCTTGCTTGTCTTTCCTGTTCTTTTAAATAGTTCCTGCATGATAATAAGAAGTTGTGTTATGTAAAATGTTGCTGTGCTGATAAGAATGGTTCATGACATGACGATGCATTTATGCTACAGGTACCTGGAGTTGGAAAGCAGTGGTCATCGAAATGAAATCAGGTTGCATTATCGTTCAGGCAGTCATCGCTCCCATACAGAAGTATTCCCGTATATTTTGGCAGATGATAAATGGCACAGGCTTTCCTTAGCAATCAGTGCCTCTCACTTGATTTTACACGTGGACTGCAATAAGTAAGTAAATGATTCTATGATTCTATGTGGAACATTCCAGCTCCAAGTAAAGAAAATGATAACAACTTGCAACTATGTTTTTCCCTTCTCTTTCAGAATTTATGAAAGAGTTGTGGAGAAGCCCTTCATGGATTTACCTTTGGGTACAACCTTTTGGCTGGGACAGAGGAATAATGCACATGGTTATTTTAAGGTATGCATTCCCTAAAAGGAGAAGAGTGAACTTGAAAATGAGGGATCCAGACTCTTCTCAGTAGTGCCTACTGACAGGCCAAGAAGCAATGGGCAAAAACTGAAACACCTGAAATTCTATCTGAACATAGGAAAACAGTTCTACTGTGGGGTTGGTCAGAGTAAGACTACTATGGAGATATTCAAAAGCCATTGGGACACAGTCCTGGGCAACCTGCTGTGGCTGATTCTGCTTGAGCAGGGGAGTGGAAGTAGATGATCTCAGGAGGTGCCTCCCAACCTCAACCAGCCTGTGCTTCTGTAATCACAACACAGTTCTTAAGGCTGTGGTGTGCTGGGTATCAGCATATCTGATGCGGCGAGCTTTGTTTCCATCAAATTGGACTTCACTAAATAAAGCTGCAGAGCCAGGTGCATAGGGCTCAGTGTCACCAAATGACACAGCCAACCACAGCCTAAGACAAGGAAAGGTAAATGGCCGAGTGTAACAGAATTCCAGGAAATAAACAGTCGGATTATTGTCTGTTTCATAGCTAGATGCATTTTTTTTTTTTGTGTCACAGAACACTACAGTCTAGGGAACTCTCAATTTCATTGCCCCTGTAGGATTTAGATTTCATCACAATGTCTTCTTGGCTCAGAAATGAATGAGATGACTGGCATCAATGAAGAGAATGCTTTTTCCCCCAGAGGAAGAATATTTGTACATGCTTTTTGCTTACTGCTTCTGCTTTAACTTGTGTATATATAGCAAGTACCTGGTGTATAGCAAGATTGAGGAAATGAATGTTATGTTGAACTGGAGTGTAAATTTTGATTCCTCTGAGTCCATTAGCTAGCACTCATTGGTCACAGCCGCTATCTGTCGTTTGGCCTTGGTCTTCTCTGGAGCTGCTTTAAAAAATGATGGCATCCCTGTGGATGCCTTCCACACTGCAGTCCCATTTTCCTCCCAGTAGGCATCTTTTTACTTGAGCTGCAAAATAGTAGTGATGTTGATCACAGACGCATTCACTTTTTAAAATATGGCCTGCTAAATCTTTTTTCAGCCTAAACCACTTTGACTATGGTTTTCACAGCAAGTTCTGTGTTTTTGCAGTAAAATCAGTGTTTGGGTGTTGAAATACTGTTTGCTATACTTAAATGCTAATTTATATCCTTGTTGTGTATGAAGTATGGAGGTCTAGTGGGGCATTCAGATTTGGAAACTGAAGCATGACTTTGTTTTTATTTTTCAGTTCAGTATGTATTTCTTTTTCCCCCAAGACTAAGAGGATGTCTGTTAAACAAGCTGCAAAATTATATTTCTGGCTCAAATAAACAGTTGATTGCAAGAATAAAATCAGAAAATATTAATGCATTGCTTAAACTGATCTCAGATACTTTTCATTTATTCTACGTGCTTATAATTAATACTTTTTGAAAAAATATTCCTTTTATTTTTTTGTGCCTTCTTTTTGCCAAATCATTAGGTGTAGAAAAAGAAATACTCCAACAGTTGACTGATTTTTTTTGTTTGTTTGTTTGTTTCTTTCTTTTCAAAAAAGATAAAATTAAACAAAATACGTGGAGAATTTTGCCTCAGTTACAAATATAAGCCAGCTTAACAGAAATACAGAAATGGATAGCTGTTAAAAGAGCATCAATATAGCCAAAATATACTGTGCTAAGTGATTTCTCCAGCATAATACAATACCAATGGTCAAACTGCATCTGAAAATGTGACGCTGGTGTTCAGGAGATTCATCAGTTTAGAAGATGAGGACTTTCAATGCTTCTTAGTGTTTTGGAGAGCCTATATTTTTAGACACTCACTGTGGGATAACTCCTACTGATCTGATTTTGAGAGGTCCAGGTGCTTAGTTATTTCTGAAAATCAGGCTGCTTTGAGTGGATTAAATGGATTGCCCAGAGGGGTCAAGGTACTCAAAATCACAAATCAGTCTGAAAAAGATTTTGTTTGGCTGCATATGTTTTTCAACCTAACATTGCTGCACCAAACCCATGTGGCAGTAGGAATATTCGCACTGGGATATATTTGTACCTGTTTCACTATAAGGTCTTAAGCCTGAGAGCGCAAGTCCGGCTATCTGATTTCTGGCATGGTGTAACTTCTCTTGGTACCTAGCATCCAGTGGTGTGTTAATTTAAAGCACTAGGTTCTTGGGGAGCCTGTGCGCAGCCTCTCCTGTACTGTCAGGAGGTCCTCATTTGGGAGCCCAGGTGGGCTAGGTGTCACAGCTCCCTGTTGTTACTTTGGGAGAAGAAGGAACCTGAATTCCTGGCAAGTGGCAGAGTCCAGCTCACATCACAGCTGATGTATAATGAATAAAGCTCCTCAAATAGTTGGAGGAGCTTTACTGTTAATAGCTAAATTATTTGAATGCTTGCCTCTTGTGTTCCTTCAGTGAAGAGTGTTTTAAACCTGAATGGGTTGGACCCTGCCATTTCTCCTTTTCATGAAACTGCCATAACTTGGGTTGACATGAGTTTGAACTTGATGACACTGAGGAAGGAAGGGAGGAGAAATTAATACAGTGAACTTTTTGGTGTGCTCTTCAAAGAGGTCTTTGCTCCTGACTTCCAGAACACGTGCTGTGGGAGGTCCTGACATGGAGCCCTGTCTCAGGCACATCTATTTTTTTTTTCACTATAAACTAATCCCTGCAGCTCCTTGCGCAGCATGGGGGAGCATCCAGGTTTCCTAGACCATAGCTTTGTTGTTAAGGGAGAAAGGTAGGCATGGTACTTAAGTACCCTCTTAGTTGCCCTCCAGTGACACCTACACTACTCTGTAGGTCACTTAGGCTGATAACTGACCCCAAGTCATTCACTTGAGGTCAAAATTCTGGTTGTTTGACTTTGCAACATCTGTATGGATTGCCTTGTGTATGTGGATGAAATGTAGATTTTTGGATTTAGTTTGCATTGTGTTCTTAGTGTCGTGAAACATTCCCTTTACAAGCATGCTGCAGCATGTTGTAATTATTTTGCTTTTCCTCCAAAGAAAGTGTTTTGGAGATGCAGGGAAGGAGCTGTGGATGAAAGGGACTTCTGGAGTGAAAAAGATAGGATGGCTTACTTTGAAATTGCTATTTGGCCTTTGCTTTTGGAGAGCAGCAAAGTGGCTACTAATTATATCTTAATGACTAAGGATGCATGTAAATTCTGCCTGCAAGTATGGGATCTATTCTTGTGGCTGAAACTGGCCCTTTCCAGATGGCATAGTTTCATTTCTTGCTAAACTTCCCCTAAGTTCTTGCCAACATGCAACACTGCAGGCCTATAACAGCCATGTAGTTTCTTGGCATTCCGCATGCTTTATGGAAAAATCCTCATTGAAATCATAAAGGGTTTGCATGAATGTGTTTTTCCTGACTCAGGTTTCTTTAATCTTCACTTCTATTTGACAGTTATAGCTTAGTAAAAAATTTGCATTTTATTTAAGAGTGTTTCAAAGTAACTGAAACTGCAACTGTTTTTTCAAATTACTTTTAAAGGTCATTTGCAAGCTTTTCTGCAACTGCTAACTAAAAATAACAAAGAATGCAAAACAACCAAGCTCTTGCCATGTTATTACATCTTGACATTTAATCTCATGTCTTTAAAAATGATTCAGTATGTCTGTATTTATACATCTATCTATTTTACCTTCTGTTTATTCTTCTATCACTGCATTGTGTCCAGGCAAGAAGCTGTGTATTCATAAGTATTGTTTTTATCAGGCAGTTTTGATGTGTGGGCTTTAATGTTTTACACAGTGAATGGAAAACATAATTTTGACAGGTAAAAATAATGTATCCTTTTTTTTTTCTTTCCACTTACACATAGGGCATAATGCAAGATGTGCAATTACTTGTCATGCCTCAAGGATTTATTTCTCAATGCCCAGATCTTAATCGCAGTAAGTCTATTAATTCTTATACCATAAAATGAAAGGTGTGCTTTGTACCTACTTTCTGTCTTACAAGCTTTCTTAAAACCTTGAATTTCATTGTATTGGTTGTCAATTTTGACATGATTGAACCTATTGTGAATACATGGGGTTTTTTTTAATTAATATCTGTATTTTGTTATTCTAGCATGCCCAACTTGTAATGACTTCCATGGACTTGTGCAGAAAATTATGGAACTGCAAGACATTTTAGCCAAAACATCAGCTAAGGTATTGTTTACTGGGAGTCATAGCATGGGAGAAATGAGGACTCTAAGGCTTTAATTTCTGTCTTTTTAGCTTATTTGTGCATATGTGGGGAAGTGCACATGGGTATGTGCGGAACACCCCTGCATGGTATGTTTATATGTTTGTATTCGTATATCTGTGCCTAATGTCTATACATACAAATTCCCAGTTCAGAGAGCTTTCTTATGATTTTATAAAAATATTAAAACACATCTTTTAATAGTAAACAGAATCCAAATCCCTGAGCAAGGAAAGGGCTCATAGATATTCAAGCTCTATTAGGCTAATAAGTCAATAAGACTAGAATGAAATAGGTTACTGTGCTTATAGTGGTTATTGCAGCAAGACTTACTGGCCCAAGGCTTTTCTAGACCTGAGCTGCCAAACGCATGTTCAGACAAAATATGTGCAAGACAAGGAATTAAGGATCCAATGCAGCATTTTTTTTCTTTCTTTTCCCCAGAATATCACACCAAATGCATTCATGTCTGCTGATCAACATAGACTAGTCTTCTGGTTTTAAATGTCAATTCTTTAGATGTCTGCAGTAATGCTGTTACCTGGCTGATTTTATATACAAATGTTAAAAATGCCTTGGTTGAAGTGGAGAAAAAATTGCTAACGTTGGTTTTGAGCTTTACCTCCAATTTTGCCTGTCTACTCAGATTCAGGTCATTTGTGCATAACCTAATATCTGCAAGTAGTTTATGTAGAGCAAAATTCTTGGTCAGTTCACACATACAAAGATGAGAAAACAGGGGCCATACCCATCTTGACCTACTTACTTTGTTTCATGATGTCTCTGATGTTAGAAAAAGATGAAATGCATTGTGTGTGGCTTCTTAATTTCCACTTCTGAATGGTTTAATCATACTGTATTTGACAATAATTGCTTTATTATCTTTGACTGCATTTTCCTACATGTATTCTCTCATTTGCATGCTTGACAATAAGGGGGACAGTTTCAATCATGTTTATACTAATGTGGAAACCACTTACACATTCAAAACTTTTTTGTGAACTGTAAATACAGTTGTCCCAGGCTGAGCAGAGGATGAACAAGTTGGATCAGTGCTACTGTGAAAGGACCTGCACAATGAAAGGCACGACTTACAGAGAGTTTGAATCCTGGACAGATGGCTGTAAGAACTGCACTTGCATGGTATGGCTACAGTTTGAGTGGAGACTCAGGAACTCGAGTGTTTCCTCTGATGACAGTTTTATGGAGGCAAATAATGAGAAAACTACCAGGTTTATCCTAGCTAATAACAACGAAGTGCTAGAAAACTTGTTCTGAATCTAAGGAACAGTATTAATAAATACATTTTCCTGTCGTTTCAGCAGTGCCAGCATGCATACCTCTCCTGTAGTTCATGTCACCATATGCAGATGCTGTGCAATATACTTAGCTATTGAGCTATTCCCATGCACTGAGGTGCAAACAGTTTCTCTGGATAATTAATTCCCTGCTTTTTGTCACTATATTTGTGTCTGATTCCCTTTGGTTGCCTTTGGTTACATCTCAATAAGTAAGAAAGAGTAAAATGTCATGGTCATATGCATGCTCTGTTACATCACAAATGAAAAAAGATTTGTTAGATGGATGGAAGATTCTCAAACGTATCACAACTCCAGAAGTGATTGCAAGTATCCTTTCAGGTACCAAACCATGGCATCTTTGTTTTGTCCATTCATGTAAAACTCATTAATTCCATTTGAACTCATTAAATGCCTAATCTAAAGGCCATTAGAAATTGGTGAAAAGGCTGTTGTTGAATGCACTGTACCTTAGATTGATTTGCTGCTATCTATAAGTTGCTAAATGGTTCTTCTTAAGTTTAGTATGATTTTGATCTTTATATTTCTGGAGGGTTATTAATTTTGCTTTTAATATTTTGCGGTTGAAGAGAAGAAGACTTTGTCCGTGATATCAAATCTGGCTGACAGCTATTTAAAATTCTTTAAATTTAGTCTTAAATGCATTATATATTTTTGTCACAGATTTTTTCCTGCAGCCATGATACTACCTTTTAGAAATGTATTGTCTGTTATGTAAAAATCAGAAGGCAGAGTATTGTTCCGTGATGTTGTTATTTCACACTAATCTGTCAGTTTGCTGCTGATTGGCAGAATGTTTTACCTCCAGATAGATTTTTGCCTCTAAAAAATTTGATCATTATCATTATCTCAAAGAACACATCATACATGTCTAAAAGTTTGTATGCATGATATTCTAAAGGTATAGTTTCTGTTCTTGTAGTTATTAAAAGAACCGTCTTAAAATGTCTTTTTGGATGTTGTTAGAGAGTTCATTGCATTTAAAAATAGATATTCAAATTCCTGTGTTTGAGAACATCTCTGTTCTTGCTAAATATAACTACCAGTTAAGCACCTTTTATTCTTCTAGAACGGTACTGTGCAGTGCGAGGCTTTGATTTGCCCCCTCTCTGACTGCCCGCTTAACTCTGCCCTGGCATATGTGGATGGCAAGTGCTGCAAAGAATGTCAGTGTAAGTTTTATTGTGGTGCTTCCTTCTAATGAATATTTTGAAATCTGTAAAGAAAATGAACCTTTCTGTAAACATGTCACTGAAAGAACTGGTCAGGGAATGAAATATTTGAGGAACTTAGAGTTCTCTGAAATATTTTGAGAAATTGATAACCAGAAGGCTTTAATTTTTCAGGTGCGGGTATTTTGTTTCATTTTAGATATGTTGGTGTGGGTTTTTTTTAGCATAGATATTTCTTACCAGTGTTTAAAAATAAAAAAAGTTATTTAAAAACTTTCTGCAGACTTCCATAGTGTGTCTTTTAGACCAAACTGCTAGAAATTCAAGAACAATTGCCTGGTGTTTCTAACACTCCTATCGCAAGAAGAATGTACTTTCAACCTTATGTTGTAGTGCTAGAAATGGAGGTTCAGATTTATGATTCTTCTTCTGTAATTAAGGGAAGAGAAAACTCATACTAGACCCAAGAGACGAGCAAAACCCAGACACCTAGAAATGTTCTTTCACAAAAGGTCAGACAGAATTATACAGGAAACTGGATAGAGGTAATTTAATGTTGTCATTTAAGATAGGTGATTACCTTTTGGTTTTATAGCATGTTGGTTTTGTTGCAAATAGGGCCAGAGAAGGGGAATTTTAGGTTAATCGCTATCTAGATGGACTATATATAATATTCCAGGTTGATTATGGACATGTGTCGCATATGTGATGGTTATATATTTTAGGCTACAGTGGAATCCATTCTTGAATTTGAGCATGAGATGCACATGCTTCTTTATTCTGTAAATTTTGAGATTCTTCTGTGTGGTTTCATCACTCTTCTGCTGTATAAAACTTCTTACAGAGTACAGAGAAATATATAACTGGTTAAAATGACACGTTGTAAGATAAAATTCAGGAAGACATTTTGTACTCCATTGATCTTGCTCCCACAGGAGTTAATATTAATATTTAATTGTGTTAGAAGTTACACAAACCATCCCATTTTATGAAACCTTATTAACTTACTCAAGTAGATTAATTCTAATTGAGAGGAAATGAGAATTCAAATACTTTTTCTTTTTTTTTAACCAGCTACACAGAATTTCCATGCATATTAGATGGCTCAGGGAATTGGTAATTCAGGGATGAGATTTGTGGAGTTCAAGCCTCTGTTTGAATCTTTGACCATGTTGGCAGAGTTCAAAAACCTGGTCCTCTGAATTATGTTTTGTAATGTACCACCTGCGAATTGAGTTGGGAATTCTCCATTCAGATGTTAATGAGGAAGCACTCACATCAATATGACTTCTTACGAAGTTGATTTTATTGGGAGTCTTGACAAAGGTCAAGAAATGTGAATGAGCATATGGACACTGACCTTGTCGTACAGCATTGCTACTTCTCCTTCCAATTAAGATACAGTTCTGGTACAGCACACTGAAGTTTACTCTGATACTGCCTTTTTGATATTCTTAATATTATCAAAGGCCTGTTAGCTTCCAGTGTTGTTAGTTTGATGCCAGTACATAATTCAATTTATAAATTACATGCACACATACAACTCTTGACAAACTACCAGAAAAATGATTAATCAAAAAATATAAATAAATAACAATTGCTTTTGAAAAATTATTCCTAATTTCATCTACGTTATTTAAAGTGCCTTTTAAAAAAAAAAAAAATCAAACAACTTTTAAAGTGGCCAAATCCCTGGAACCAAAGGATGGAGAGTGTAAATTAGAGTCCCATTGGCAAGGTGGTTACATTCCAGAGTGTAAAGAGTGGAGGCAATGGAGACTGCAGGACCTTCACTTACACTCCAGGCCAGTTTGGTGGAAATGCTGAGTTGTCAATGAGTTAATAGATATATATATATGTGTCAGCTGTATCCTGTCTTCTTGGTGTCTTCAGCTTAATGTCTGAGCTGATTGAAGTCAGTGTGCTTAGTGACCAGGGTTCTTGCTGGAGGGGACAAAACTGAGTTCCTCCTTTTGGATAGGTTCTGAGAAGACTTTTTTTGTTTTTGATTCCGAGAACAATATCAGGGGATGTACTGCCTGACTAGATTATGCAGAGTGAACACAGATGGCTTATAATTGGGAAAACAGCTAATTAGGGTGTGTTGTTCAAGAAGCTGCTATCCTTAGTATTTGACAATCAATCATAAATGCTGAGAAAAAGTGTTGCCTAGTAGACTGTTCTTTAGTATTTGTTTCAAGGCAGAATGTGTATGGAGATATCTGTTTCCTTCCTGGTGTTTGTGGTACCTTGTACCAGACGATGGGTTGTCTCTGCCAAACTGTCATGTGAGTAGGACTGCCCAGGCAGTGGTAGCTGTGGCAGCCCTGGCACTGTGTCTCTCCCAGAGCTGAGTGCTTCCCTCCACACTTCCTTTCTTCTGCTGGTGTTCAAACAAAGCTAGTAAAATGAGAACAGTGGGGTCTGATTTAATGGCAGCTGGCATAGAAGAGTAAAAGTGTACAGCGCTTAAGGCTTTTACAGTGACCAGCAAGCAGGCTTCCCAGGTTTTTGGGTTTTGTTTGTTCTTTTTTCTTCCCCCCTCCCCGAGTGATTGAGGATGCATCCAGATGGCTGACTGGGAATGGCCTCTGATCAGCGCTGTCCCCCCAGCCATGCCTGGCGTTGCTTCAGGGCACGTTGGCTGGTACAGGCCAAAATGGTGCCATGACACGTGCTAACACTCAAATTGCATGGAGGATTGCAGACTGTAATCAAGCATTTTTCAAGCTTGTTGTAATTTACTGGTTATGGACATCACCAGTTAGGCTCTCTTGATAGCCGGTGAAAGAGACTGGCACCTCCAGAGGGTACTTGGTGCTGAGAGGGGGCTGGAAGGGATGGGATGAATTGCCTTCTGGAGGTGGGCATCTCTTCCCATGGACTGTATAGGGAGCCCAGGCGATTAGAAGAGTACTGAGTTTTTAGACAGCTAAAGTTGTGAGGTTAATCTTTCCATCAGTTAATGTAATGAATATCCCATGTGTCAGGAATGCAAAGTGCTGGATTTTTTAAGCCTGGTTCTGACATTAAGCAGTTACGCTAAGAGACTTGTAGGAGCCTACCACACTGCCAAGCCCCAGGAATTGAATTTCAGCCCAGCCCAGCATTTACATATTGGACAGGGCACCTTTGTTGTATCTTGTTTGATGACATTTTGAACACTTTAGAAACTTCAGCACAAGTGACTCTTCATGTTGTTTAGTTCAGGGAAGAACACTTAGTAAGGAATGTTGTAGGTTTTTTTTGGTTTTGTTTGGTTATGTGGTTTGGGGTTTTTTTTTAACCAATATTGTTTGACTTTGGTTCTTGTGAGCCAAAAGGAAAAAAAAACCCAGCCAACCAAACAAAAAAACCATCCCAAACTCTGACCTCCTCCCCTAACTCCGTACCTTTGCTTAAGGACGTTCAGACAACTTTGTTTTGTTTTGTGTGAAGGTCGATGCTGGTAGCATAAGGAATGGCAATACATGCAAATTGTCAATGGGTTTTCTATTAGCCATAATGGACTAAAAGAAGCAACGATCTTCCAAGGCACATAAATTGGCCAGTGTGTTGGATATATGTTTCAGCTGCAGACAAAGCTATTCAACACAAAATTCAGTTCAGCTCCAGAGCATACATACATCTTAGATCAATGGAGCTTCCTGTGGAGAATTGTTGGGAGCTGGAAAGCAGACTTCTTTCTTTTCTATTCCCAATGCAATTTTAAACCTATCTGAGAAAGTATGTGCAAGAGATCATTACATTCTTTTCTCCTCTGCAGAGACAAATGCATTGTGTGGTGATAGGCACTGATACACTATAAAGTATTGCTTTAGACCGCGGACTTGGCTTAAGACATACAAGGACGAGTTCATTCATTTTAAGTGAATTGTGGAAGGACTGCCAATGTCTTAGTAGCTGAGACAATTGGTACTTGGTCAGCAAATCTTTTTATGGTAACGTTTTTATTAGTTGGTGTATTAACACTAAAGCGTCACTTCCGATAGCTATGTGATATATCTATTTTTTTAAAAAGGAGCCAGTGTATTTTTAAGAAACTAGCTGATTTTCATTTTTTTAAGGCCAGAAGTGATATTTGTATTAGTATCTGGTGCAGTAATAATTCCTATCACCAAAGACTGATCTCCAGGAAGAAATTGTGCTCTTCTCATCACTGGCCTCTTCCCAGGGACACTGCAGACACTTATAGACCTAATTCCAAGCTATTTAAATCTATCCCAACAGATTTCAGAGGAGGTTAAAGTCTGAGCCATTATGTTCAAATCTGCAGGCTGTGATTTTTCCATGCACTTGTTTTTTTCTGAAACAAGACATTTGATGGGTTTCTGGTGCATTGTAGCCAAATCTGCACTCTAACACAAGTATTTTAAAGCATATGTGAGAAGCATAGGGCTGTATTAGATCAGTTCACACTTCTGTCGCTAGCAGGCATGGAGAAAGTGTGTAAAAGGGTTATATAACTCAGGATTTTTAAACAAAAATATGGACATGGTAGCTCTTATAACACTCATGGGTTTCTCATGCAGTGATCTGTCTTGCTAGCTTACAGAAACTTTTAAGTTTCCAATTAAGGTTAAGGGGATTTCCCCTCTTGCTCTTCATTGTGCACTGATTTTTTTCCCCCAAAGCTACACACTCTCCTGCAAGCTCCAGCACTTGTAGCCTACTGACACAGAGAGAAGGAGCTGTAAAAGCCCATCTGCTTCTCATTTGCACAGCAATGGGCCATCAGCAAGAGTGCAAAATTTTTATCTAGCAACTTAAGGAATATTGATTAAGCTCCCTCTGAAATTCTTCATTTATCCAGGCAGATTGAAGCATTATGGACTCAAGCCTGTGCTGCTAACCAAGTTTCATCTTTTCACAAAACTGCCACCTTTTTTCTGGGCTGAGGGAGTGGAACTGTCTTGCCTTAGGTGACGTCCATCAGTGGCAGGGTGGCACGCGAGCCCGTGCCTTGTTTGCCCAAGTGCCGGCGGAGCTTCTCCTGCATTCAGTGTGGCACAGAGAAGAGGCTGCAGTTTGGAGAAATGATTGAACGACAGGATTAGTGAGCGCTGACTGAACAGGCCATCTTATCCTTGCAATAAATCAGAAGGGGTAGGCTGGAAAGCGAAGGCTGGTGGGGGCACAGCATGTGTCCGAGAGCTGCGGGGCAGCCAGCGGGCTCAGGGCAACAGAGCAGGCATTGGTACTGGAGGAAGAAGGGGCATTTTTATCAGTGAAGCAATGATTAGTCATTTATCAAGGCTTTTTTAAAAAATGCATGCTTTAGAATATAAAGGAGAAGCAACATTCTGGCTAATGCAAAAGATTAGTGGCTTTTTGATTATAAATATTTATATGTGGCTTTTAAAAGATACGAGTGCAAATAGAGCATAAATTCTGTCACTTTGAGATTTTTCTTTTTAAGATGAAAAATCAGATAAATTTTCCTAGTTCAGAGTAGGACTAAAAGATATCTGGAATACAGCCGTCACTGGATTATTTCCTAGAGCCAGGTTATTTATTAGAGCCTCCTATAGTCAACATGCAGAACTTCTGAATGTTATTTAGCAGAATAGTGTCCGCTCAGCTTCTGCTTTCTGGATTTTCCGTGCTGAAATGATTGACATCAACCTTATTTCTCAGGCTTTTGAATCACATACAATGATAATACTGCATTGTAATGACAGATAAAATCATTATGTACACACTTGTACTACAGAGGTGAATTACACTGTACTTCACTGCCTATTTATGACATTTTATTACTTCAGCAACTCTGTGTCTTCAAAAGAAAGGCAGTATTTACATTAATTCAGAAATAGGACACAAAATTTTTCTAAAGAAATATTTTGAAGGCAAGAAAATGTATCCTTGAACTCATGTAGGTCAATAAAATCAGTGGAGCTATTTTAGATTTACAAAGCTACAGTGGAAGAGCATAATTGATGCATGTGTCATTTGTGAATCCAGCATAGCTCCTACAATCTCAGAGTCACTCAGAAGGATTGAGGTTGGAAGGCACCTCTTGAAGGTCATCTGGTCCAACCCCCCTGCTCAAGCCAGGCCACCTAGACCTGGTTGCCCAGGACCGTGTCCAGACAGCTTTTGAATGTCTACACAGATGGAGACTCCACAACCTCTCTGGGAAACCTGTGCCAGTGCTCGGTCACCCTCACAGTAAAAAAGTGCTTTCTTGTGTCCAAATGGATTTTCATGTATTTTAATTCATGCCTGTTGCCTCTTGCCCTGTCACTGGGCATCACTGAGAACAGTTTGGCTCCCTGTTGTTCATTCCCTTCCATCAGGTGTTTGCACACAGTGGGAAGATCTCCTGAGAGCCTTCTCTTCTCTGAGAAGCGTAACATCTCAGCAAGCTGAGCACTGAGACACTCTAAGAAATGTTTTGGGGCCTTTCCTGTGCTGAACTCAAAGCCAGCTGAAGGCAGTGGAAAGACTCCCCTTGGCTTTGGTAGCCAGGGCCAGTCTCACCCTTGACCCTAGCTACTTAGTCTCTGCTATATTGTCCATGGCAAAGCTACAGAAATTTTCAAACTACTCTTATACCAGAGCAATATATTTGGTTTATATCTGTCATATATCCAACAGCAGAATTGTTGGGGGCTTTTCAGTGCAGAGATTATAGTCTCCAATGACCATTGTTCTTTGTAAGCTGGGCAGTATACCTCCATCAGAAGGGAAACGCTGAGTCTTTTCACTTGCAGTTCCCTCCTGAGGAGGAGACTCACTCCTTGTATGTCTGTTGTTCAGTGTAAATTAAAATACAGCTTACAGTAAATTGAAATACAGCTTACCCTAATTGGACTTCTCAGAATATTTTGCTCCTATGTTTCCTTTTGTCCTTCCCCACATCCTTTGAATTTCAGTGTTCCGTGTTAGCAGAGGAGGACTGGGGGATTCGGTGCACTGTGCCTCAGTCAGAGTTTTTGTGCATCAAAGTGCAGCTCCCTCCTAGGTGAGTGGCTTCTTAGCTATTCTGGACCCCATGCATTATGGAACTCCACTGGAAGACTCTAGGTCTGGAGGCAATGTGTCAGTATATGGGGAGAATTCCAGTTAATGGTAAAGCCATCCAGTTTTAGTCTTACTGTGTGCCTGAGGAATGAATTTTAAAATAAAGAATGCTTAAAAAATCCTTATTCATTAAAATACATTACACTGCGTGTATAGCAACCTGCACTAAAGAAGAAATTGGAAGCACAATATTGGTAATTTTATCGACAGAGAACTAAAAATATTTTTTACATGGGAGATGTTGCTGTAGGCTGTGCTCTGCTCTCCCCTGCTCTTCTTATAACCTGTTTTGTTGTGGCTGTCTGGGAAGAGAACCTGTTCTTTTTCATTCCTTTTTCATTATGTTCTTACCAGGGAGTTCACAAAATATAAAATACCTGGAACATAATGTTTTATTTGCACTGGAAATAAAACATTAACATATGTTAGATATGAGTATTTTGGCTTTCAGGCAGCTGGGAGTGGACAGATTGGCAGTGTTCCAGTCTCTAATAAGTTACTACCCTGACTTTAGTAACAATGATTTCACTAGAATTTGCTTAGTCAGGTGGTAATGAAATAATAATAAAAAAATCTGTTCTATTTATAATTACAAAAATCACCTAGAATACGTGGATGTTCACATGGTTATGTGTTGATTTCAATATGTTTGTTCTCACCACTAATGTGCTAATGTTGCTCTGCACCTGCATCATTGGATCATGGTTGGGGTTTTTTTGTTGTTTTTATTTTGGTCGGGTTTGTTTATTTGTTTTGGGGTTTGTTGGGTTTTTTTAATTATTTTTTGGTCTCATATCCAGGAGCACATTGCCAAATCAGCAGCTTGTAGCTGATGATGTAGTTTCTGCCTGGAGCTTTTCCTTTGTAGATTTTGCAAATTTCTGTAGTACCTGTAACAATGATCTTTATTGGGCGTGTGTTCTGAAAAGAGCAGAATTTGGCTTTAGCTAAAGACACCAAAATGGCAGGTTTTGGACAAAGTCACAAAAAAAAATAACAAGTTGGAGGCAGAGAGCACTTCATGGAGCTGAATAGAGCAAAATATCAAAACTCAACCAACAACCAGATTCATGGGTTGTTGAGAGCTGTACAGTTTTGCAAAGACCAGTTTGTACCTGATATACTCTTACTCATAACAGGAGTGCCACACTGACAAGGGTCATCTGAGTGGAAAGTTGGCCTAGGGGAGACACTGCTAGGAATGTAAAAGGTGGCACATGTACAGTTTTCTGACAGTGCCGATGTCATGTGAAATGAAAAAATTGGAAGGTTGTGAAGGCTGAAACTCAATAAATAAAATTCTGACAAAACCCCACCACAAAGCCATCAATAATGTGATCTTATTTCCCTGGCAGTCTAAGGAAGGGATGCTAAAATATGAGTCAAGTTGATTCAGTGAGATTAATATAAAATGATGTATACTGTTATCCTTTATTTGTCTTTTTGTGAAGATAATGATTTAAACCAGTGGCTTTCAGTCTTTTGGACTGCAGAAGTTTGAGATTTTTCCAGTGGAAACATGTAGTGAATAAAGCCTTCTACTTCTCTTAGCCATCACTTGCAGATATCTGAAGTGTGATGTATAGACCTCCAGGCTGTTATTGATCACTGTTTCTACATCTGTCATCTCATAAAATATATTTGGCTTCAAATAAGGGCCACTTTGTCCCACATGAGCCACAACTTTAAAATCTCAGCAGATATGGTGTAACAGTCCTTTCTCATACTTCCCTCATCTGTTCCTTTCAAAACAATCATTTCAGTCCTCTATTTGTAGAGTTTCTGCTATTTGCTTTCTTCACTGTACCAGGCACAGCACTGTATCAACAGTAATTCTCAAGTTTTTGTATCACCGTTCTGCATCTTTGCCAATATAGACAGTGTTTTTACTAATTTTTGCCTTTTTTTGGGGGAGGGTGAGGTGGGGGGGTGGTATTTGGTACGAGTTTCCACTAAGAAGAAAGCTCTGTGCATTTGTTTAAGAGGGTAGTTGACCATCTTAAGCCTTCCTGTATGGAGTAGCTAACTTGTATTTTTTTCCTACTACTTGTTGAAATGATTTCTGTAACTTTCTTCTTGGAAATGAAAATTCTGATACTCTGGTTGCTCTTGGAAACAGTTTATGTAAACTTTTTTCAAGTATGATTTTGACTGGTTTCCCAGATTTCATTTTATTTATAATTGATGACATTTGGTTAAAATCCCTGAAAATTATTTAACATCTAGATTTTTTTTCCCTAACAGGTGAATAAATTTGAAGATGTTATTAGGTTTGTTGTTTTGCATTGACATAAGCTATTATGGTGAAGAAAAGCTTTTTTATCTTGCTTATTTCTGATGGCCAGAATATACTTATATATAGTGGCGTTAGAATGGTATTAGAGTGACATCGTTGTCTGATGTAAGAATTGGGGCAGAAAATGCCTGGTTTCAATTAACAGATTTTTTTTTTTGTGCTATCTGGAAAGCAAAGCAAAACAATATGCTTAACTCATCTGGGAAATAGGCACATACCTGTTATTTCTAGTGAGGGAGTGCATCAAATACTTTGAAGGTAGGGAAGATGAACTGGTATGATTCTCCCTATATCATTATTACTTTGACAAAGAGATGTAAATTCAGGTATTATTTCCTCAAGAGGTTTCTTCAGGTTATATTCATATTCACCAAAGTGCAGCATCCTCTCTAGGCACATCTTACAGGCTTGTGAAGAGGGATGTTGTTTTGTTGATGTTTCCATCATGCCATCAGCTTTGTTAGATCCTCCAGGCACCTAAACCAGAAATCAAATCTGACTATAGCATAGAGGAGAAGTCTTGCATATGGTTGTTGTGAGTTCTCAGACAGGCTTCTTAATAGTATGACTTCAGAATGTTTAAATCTTGTCCAACATCATCTATGGCTCTGTAGGTATAGAGTTGGTAGTATGGTTTAAGCACCTAACTACTAATTTTTCATTTTACTAATTTTGCAGTATTTTATTGCGGAGTTGCTCTGAAGAAATGTGGGAATAAGTGAATACATTTTAAAACCCAGAAAATTAAAGTAAGCATATAAATAAAGGAATCGCATCCTCTCTTTCATGCATCGGTTAAACCATCTTGATTTACGTATTTGCAACTTTGCTCCTGTTCCCAGTGTGACATCGTGAGTCCTGTGAAAACTGAATGGAAGTAACAGGATTCTTACAGTGTGGGCAAACAGATTAAAAATCTTCACCTTGGCTTCTGCTGTACTGCAAAAACTAGTCTGTATGTACCTTGCAACAGTCTTTTATTGCCTAGGAAGCTATTTACCAGTACTGTTTAAAGCAAGTCCCAATCATTCTTTCCTGCTGACAATTGATCATGGACAGCAAGAGCCCTGCCCTTCGCTCTTTCCAATAAAATTCCATGTTTTGAAGTCTAACCTCTTCTAAACATATGTGGACAGATGTCAAGGTCTGTTAACTAAAATCCTAAGGTGGCTGTTGAAATAAAATATTTTGTGGAACAGAAGAAACTCTCTCCCTTGGGGAATGACAGCCCTTTGCTTTTTTCCCCTGCCAGAAGTTTGAAGGTCATATTGTAAAACAAACTGGATGCTGCCTTTTAGAGTGCAGTTCTTAGTAGACCATGGTTGACTTGGAAGTACGTAGATGCAGTGAGCAAATTTATTTAAGTAGCTGTACTTATCACTATTAATTATTTGTACTAAGCTACCTTTAAAACCTGCTGTTATGAAGAGCTCTCAGTCTAGTTACTGTACACACAAAAGACAGTCCTCTGTTCTGCAGGATTTGACAATTTAAGTGTAAGAGAAGAGGTAAGACACTGGATATAGAGACAAAGATGCAGGGAGAGTAAGGGAAAACTAAAATAAATGAATCCTTAACCTGTCAGGCTTCACTCAGGTGTGTCTCTGCACTTCTGGCTAGATGTTCATGAGCTCTGACCTGGAGCTGTTGGCACTGTGGGCTATGCCTTGTTTCATAGTCAGGATTGTCCTGCATACATACCGAGTTACTGTTAAAGATTTGAAAAATTTTTCATTTTTCTTTCTCTCAAGGTATTTACTCCCATTGTTTTAGCATTATTTAGCATTTTTAACCATAATGGTTATTTGCTTCTCACATTTATTGTGGAAATACTGAAGTATTCCCCATGTACTGAGGTGATGTGGTCACAGGTGGGTTCATTCTCTCAGTCCCAATAAAGTTCCCTCTAATAAAACTAGACTGTTCCACAGGAAAGATAGTACTTGTTCTTGCTGGGGCAGCACCTCAAATTTCTTATCCATCAAGTTTGATCATCATATGTCCACTGCTCCTTTATAGTTCTACTAAATATCCGTACCAGATCTCTGCAGCTAAAGAAAGCAAAGTCTTTGCTAATAATATATTGAAAATAAATTTAAGAATTTGTCAGTGCAAACTGCTGTTTTTCTCTCAGGTTTTCAAGGGCTTCAAAAAAATGAAAAACACTAAGAACAGGCTTCATAAAATTCATTATGCTTTTTCTCTTAATGCCATTTAACCCACTCCGGTCATTTCTGAAGTTCTTGGTAACAAAATGAATTACAGTTAAAGATGTACCTATTTCTTTTCTGTGCCATTGAGATTGCAGAATTGTACTTTTCCTTATGCAGGTTTGATGCTAATAGGCGATAATTGAAAATGAAATATTTTTTTTTTAACGGTACTTTCTGATTCTTGGTTTCCATACAAAGGTAGTGGTAGACAAAGGAAAAGGAAAAAAAAGTGAGTTGGTTGACATATCAGTAAGATGAAACTGTTGCAGCTCTCCTAGAGGCTGGCATACACCACAGCCCCATGTAGACAAACACACCTGGTTGCACAAGCATGCAAAATCTGAGTCTAATGTCTGGAAAGGTCCCCCTGAAGACATTAGGAGTGTTAACATAGATATAATACTTTTTTT
>VYZV01000469.1:63477-83565 GCA_013401275.1 Pandion haliaetus | reverse complement strand
ATGATCTGTGTCCACAGACATTGCAGAAAGCAATCGTCTCACTGGGCACGTGCAAAAATGTGTCATTGAAAGGTATGCGTAATTGGTGCACGCTATTTTTTCATGGTAAATCTGGGCAAAAATATGGGTAGTAAGTATCCCAAAATGCTTTATTTCCTCCCCCCACCCTGTTTGAAGTCTCCGTGTAGCAGAGTAAGAGTTACCCCACGTAAAGGGCTGTTGCAGGAGTAGGTGTCCTCCCTTGTCATGGCCGTGGGCAGTCTTAACTTATGGCATGGCAATGGAGAATGCAACCTGCTTTTTATGTAGTAAATTAAAGCTGATGGGTGATAACTGTTTACCTCTCATAGATTTTAAATAGTGACTCAAAAGGGTGCAGGTCTTTAGCAGTTCTTCATTACTTTCAGAAATTCCTGACACTCAGTCCTAATCAATTAATGAGATTTCATCTTGCATATGGATGATCCCTGTGACTTGAGGCTTTCTGATGGGTGTATGTGCAAGTTTAAGCATGTCATGAAGTATAAGGTGTTTTAGGGAGGTGTCTGTTTATTTTTCTACATGGCACTATTTTCCTCTTAAAGTTTTCAGAAAAGCACCTTTTACAGTTATCCCAGCAGTCCAGCTGAGAGAAGGTGGAACTGAAGCAGAAATTTCCCTGTCATTAGTAGCTGTCGGTGTTTGGTAAAATACCTATTTGCACCTTTACTAAGAGACAACTATGTCACTACTACTGCGAATAGCTTACATAAGGAGTCCATCAGATAATGTCTAATCCCACTTTCATGAGGATTAAGTGGGCATGTAATGTTTGCATTGGAGTTCTTTTGATACTGCAGACTGTTGTGCTATTTATAAAGCTTTAATATAGTTGTAATACAGTGGTCATATAATTAATATTAACCTTAATTGCTTTTCTTCTCTTGACACCCTCAAAGGCTTTTGTCTTGGCAGTTGATTTTATTGTTTGACATTTTGCTGCAAAAGTTGCTTGAGTATTGGGTGGCAACATAGTTAATTCGGCATAAAATGGATGGGCATTTTGATCGCATTGGTCATGCCCAAGTTTTCAAAATCCTATCTTCAGTCCAAAATATTCCAGTTCTGTTTGACAAGCAGAATATGGTCCATTGCTCTAAACCCAAAGTTGTGCATGTCTGTCAGTAGAAATATTTTGGCTGCCATATTTAACCAAGCTAAAGTTGCAGTGTGGGTAGCAATAATGCCATTTTTAAGAGAAGCTGACATCAAACACATTGTCCAGATTGGATCTTTGCTTAACTGGAGACAGCTCCCTTTGTGCAGTGTGATGTCTGTTGGCTTTGATTGGTTGCACGCTCTTTCCCAGACTCTCTGTCCAGCAGCCTACTTTAAAACTTTTATTTCATCTGTCAGGTCTGTTTGCCTCAGCAAAACAGAGTTTTTAGTCACATTTCAATGTGCTTTTTCATTGTTCAGATTGCTTTTTTTAGTCTTTAAAGATGCCTCAAGGAGCCCTCATTCTAGGGCTTAGATGAATTCTGCAGAAGACTTCCCAGCAAGAACAAGCACAATAGATGAGTTATGTCATTTCCCCATAGTAGTTGATGGAAATATAAGAAACATGAGAAGTAGGTGAAAGAATTTGTAATTTTAGATTGACTCCTTGCCAATATGACTAAACGGCCTGTTAGTGTTGTTGGAGGTGGCTCACACCGCAGATGCTCTTAAATGATTGTAAAAGTACTGTAGAACAACAACTTTGTGTTTTCAGTGTAATAAAGACATTTAGCATTTCTGGATAACAAGAAATAAGATACAAATAGTAATTGATTCCTTATAATTAGAAAATTTCAAATTGGATTTTCTTTTTTTAGCTGAGGAAACAGAAGCACATATATGCAGCTTTTCAGCAGTGATAGACTGGAAAAATTAGCAATGTATTTTCCAGCTTGAAATCTGGAACAATTTTGAATTGTTGAGGGAGATGGCATGAACCTTCATTTCAAGTGTCCAGTCTCACTGACTGCAGTAACAGAGGAACTTGTGCTCTCCAGAAAATGAGCAAAGAAATAATGCCCAAATCCCTGCAAAGATAAATGGGAAAGGGGTGAGAGTAATGCCTAGTAATGGTCCAGCAGTCGAGAGAGAAATTCATGAAAGGTGACCATTATCTCTGTGTGTATTTCTAAGGATAAAGGCACACAGAGGTTTTGCACTATGTAAGCTTGCAAAGTAGGATTAATGGGACTTACACAATGCCTAAGCCTCGCTCTCTGAAGGATGGAAAATGTAATCAAGGAGATTCCAAGGAGGAAGTTGGAAAATTAAATGAACGAGTGTTGTGGTTTAACCCCAGCCAGCAACGAAGCACCACGCAGCCACTCACTCACTTCCCCCACCCACCCAGTCGGATGGGGGAGAAAATTGGGAAAAGAAGTAAAACTCATGGGTTGACATAAGAACAGTTTAATAGAACAGAAGAAACTAATAATGGTAACACTAATAAAATAACAACAGTAATAACAAAAGGATTGGAATATACAAATGCTGCACAGTGCAATTGCTCACCACCCACCGATCAATGCCCAGTTAGTTCCTGAGCAGCAATCTGCCCAGGCCAACTCTCCCTAGTTTATATACTGGGCATGACATCACATGGTATGGAATACCCCGTTGGCCGCTTTGGGTCAGCTGCCCTGGCTGTGTCCCCTCCGAACTTCTTGGGCCCCTCCAGCCTTCTTGCTGGCTGGGCATGAGAAGCTGAAAAACCCTTGAGTTTAGACTAAACATTACTTTAGCAACAACTGAAAACATCAGTGTGTTATCAACATTCTTTTCATACAAAACTAAAAAATACAGCACTATACCAGTTACTAGGAAGACAGTTAACTCTATCCCAGCTCAAACCAGGACAATGAGACAGGGGGGGGTTTTTGGTATGCTAATTTTTGGTGTTTTTTTTCCCCTCACAAACCACCATATGTGAACAAAGAATGCAAGGACATAGACTTACTTACCAGATTTAAATTGTTATATACATAATTGCTGACAAATTTTACAAAACTTCAAGTCACAACTGCCACTCAGGGCAGTTATGAATACAAGAAAATAAAGTGGTTTGAGGAGTTTACCAATGTCCTAAACTTTCTGCTTTCCCTTGGTGATAAGTCTGAATCAAAATCAGCTTAGATACCACAGGGAAGCGTACATGCATTTCTCAGAGGATGGCATACACGATCTAGATAGCGAAGGTGATAAATACAGAAGTGAGAAATGTACTAAATGATATCCTGTGAACTCAGTGAACAGAAGGCAGGAGTTAGCTGGGTCATGGATTTTGCATGGACGTTTTAAGAAATGCGGAAGGGAAGTGCCATTTGGAAGCCAGTGGGAAGAAGAAAGGGTTGTGAAAGAGAAGTGCTGGTTTCACAAACTTGATAATTCACTGAGTGAACACAACAGCCAGTGGGCTCCTGGAAGATTCCCTTTTGCTGGTTGAATATGGAGAAGATGCCATGTTATCACAATGTGTTAAATGGTACTACAGGGAATAGTAGTATTATCACTACACCTGTGTAAATTAGTAGTGGGGATATAAGAAGACCTTGCTAATAATTTTTTAGACCCTGTAATATCATTTTAATATTTGATCACCTTCTGTATACAAATACATCAAGAGTAGTCAAACTTCCTAGTGGGTTTTGTAGACTTCCTGTCTCATCTTCTGAGAAAAACATGCTTTGAATAATATACACTGTTTTAGGTACTGGGAGGATGTGCAGGTTTGACGGCAAGAGGAAATGGTTGATGTAATTCAGCTGTAGATGAAATCCTACATAGGCAATAACTATCGAGTTCTGGAACAACTAATCATCAGGTAATTTCTTGACTGTGTCTGTTGAATAAAAGGACTTAAGAAGATGAAAGATGATATGTTTCCCCAGAGACATACCAATCACAAACTAATCACAGTATCCTGGGAAGCATCTAGCCAAGCAGAAATTAAATCTGGACTTTCCAATTACACAATTCTATCCAGATGTTCATGTTGTTGAAATATCTTTATTTCTGAAGGAAAATAAAGATGTGAAACACCACCATCATGGGATGTGTACTGGCTGTGACAGTTGCTGTCAGGAGGCAGCAGAAACGTTCTGTTCCACACTGCCTGGGTTGTGGATCCCACTGTCTTAGGAGGAGAGTGGGACAGAAGAAAATTGGTAGGTTTGTCTTTCTAGAAGTCTTTCCAAGTGTGCTCAGTGCTCACCTAACCAGACAACCTTAGAGTAAAGTTTTTAGAAGCCTTTAGATAGCTTGATGAAAATGTGCCCTTTGCAGTCTAGCAGGTTGCCTCCTCTGTGGGCAGTGGAAGAAGGCGCTGGCTGGCAAGACAACAGGAAAGAGACAGAAGCATTTATGGGAGTATCGGAGAAGAAAAGACAGTGTAAACTGGCAAAGTTAGACCATTACTAAACCCACTGGTATCTGTCTTGTTAAATAAACATGAAGCCAGTGGTACTGGCGTAGATGAAGTGCCCATGTGATACTGGTGTAGATGAAGTGCCCGTGTGATTTTTGTAAGCTCATTTGGCTCAATTAGGATAGATGAGAAGAGGAAAAATGAAGTTTTAGCGCTCTGAATTAGAGCTTCAGAGTGTACCTTAGTTCCTGCTGCTTTTTAATGGAAGGAGCTCCCCAGTTATGGTGGAATCCTTCATGTTCTAGAGAACGCTAGTAGGAAAGAAATAGTCCAGGTAGTGATTTTGAAGATTTTTAAGAAAAATGTCCCTTTTGAACATAGTCAGTGAGAGCAGCAGTCCATAAGAAGACATGCTTGGGCTTGTGTTCAGATTATTCAGGTTAACAGGTTTTCAATTTAGTTTCAATTTGTTTTTTTCAATTGGGCATTTATTGTTTGTTGGGTTTTCTCTCTTTTCTTAAACATAGTTTGGTCATTCTGTATAGGCAGGCCTCTGATACCTGGGGGCTTTATAACCTTGCTGACAAAGCCACAGCAAAATCCAGTAGTTGGAAATGTTTATTTAGGGGAATTCAATGAATGAGATGTAATTTTCTTAGCTGCATGATGGCCAGGTGTTGTGGTTGTGGAGGTGGGGATGTGAGCATCTGTGATCCACTGCTTGAAATTTCTGGGACACACACAAGCAAGAGTCTTGAAACATGCATTCTGCCTTTGAGAAACAATCTTTGAGTGTATGAAGACACATGGGAAAGGGGCAAGGGCTGTCGAGGCAGAGCCGTCTCTCACAGCCCCAGAATTTGTAAATTTTTCTTTTTTCCAAAGCTTTGTGGAGAAGAGTTGATTTTCTTGCTGAAAGCAAGTGTTTGCGATACTGCTTCCCTGCATTACAATGGTTTCATGTGCCAAGACTTTCAAAGGCTGTTGGTGGAGTCAAGAAATAACTTCATGATTTCACACTTGGGTGGATGTGTTCTTCCCTGTGTACATTATTTTCTAAGTTTTTCTGAAGAATCAGAGGTTTGTTGCCATCATAAGGTGACTGGATTCAGTGGACTATGCTTTGAGGCAATATGGATACTGGATACTTTTTTTTTGAGATGCCTGGGTGATCTTATATTCATTTGTTAAGAGTATTTTGGCTTCAGGAGAGTGTTTTCTTCCAAGACAGAATAACGGTGATTTTGATATCTTTTATTTTCCCTGTCAACAGGCATAGTCTGCCTGTTGGAAACATGAGGATCTGTTATCAGTACGTTGCCATTGTGTGGTCCTCAGCCATTGCTATACTTCGTTTTTCCTGTCATATGTAGTTGTTCTTAGAAGCTTGAAATGTATGGAGCAAGGGAAAAGGCTTAATATATGAGTATTTCAGTTTAGTGTCATGGCCTGTAGTACATAGGAGGTGATATATATGACTGGATGATTGCCTTGTCCTGTCTGGATTCAAGATCTGCTAGTCCTCAGTAAAGATTTATATAGATTTTTTTTTTCTTCACATACTTCCTTCCAGAAGAGCACTGTGTTGAGCTTTTCTGACTCTTTGTGACCTTTCTTTGTGGATGTTGTACAAACTTTCTCATTCTGTTAGCCCTAGGACTCTCTCCTGTGGCTCTTTTCTGTACTTTCTTTATTAAGTCTGACTGCAAACTCTGCCATTCATGGGATTTGGTGTGTTGCTATGTTCTGTGATATTACTTCTTGAAAGTGCTGTGCAGGATTATATCACACAAGATTCTTTATATTTTATAAGGTGTAATAACACATATTTTGGAATTTGAAAAAACCTTTTTTGTCATTATGGCCATCACATCTTTTTCAACATCAGTTCCAAGAGTTGGCTTTTTACATGCTGACAAAGTAGTAAGTTTGTAAAATCAAGGAGCTGCAAGTTAAAAAAAAAAAGGTAAAGGAGAATTGAAAATAACAGCAGTCATGGTAATTAATATAGGTTATGCAATAAAAACTCTTGTACTTTTAGATATTTTAAAATTGTCTACAAATTGTCATCTATTTAAACAGAATAGATAAATCTCTGTGGATGAATTGTATAATTGATTTACGTCTCCAAATCAATGATTAGCAAATTAGACCTCTAACATGTAATCTAGAACTTGAAAGCAGTAACCTACTCCTGTTATTTCATGATTAGGCTTACTTGATGAGCCTTGACTGTGTCCTAAGCAACAGAGACAGACATCTGATTTTCTATACCTGGCAGTTACATTACTTAGCCTTTATACTTTGCATAATGTAATTGCTGTAATGGACCCATTTAAAAAAAAAAAAAAAAAAAAAAAGACAGTTTGCTGTGAAGATATTTTCTGTAACCCTTAAATACTGAATAGGAACTTTAGTGAGCAATCCAGTATGAGCTGTGTCAGCACGCTGCTGTAAAATACAGTACTGCCAGGGCACAGGAGTGGCACCAGACCGGGTCGTGATATAACAAACACCGATCCAAGGGGGCTCATTTGATTGTTGGAGACTTTATCCTATTCTGTTGGTGAGGGGAAAAAAAAAAAAAAAAAAGACAGTCACTGAATGTCAGTTCCTTTACAATAAAATCCATATACTGTAATATACTTCAGCAGTACTGGTAAATAACTGGGATAATCAAGATACAAATATGTAATGTTTAAATAATTGTGGGGGGTGATGAAACACCAAAGGGTTGTGATAACAAATAAATATGTGGCTTCAGTGATCACCCTTCATCATGCAACATTCCTCATCAAAAAACTGATTAATGCCACTCACGCTGCTCTCACAGCTCCATTTTCCTTTTTGCCCCTGAGCTGTTTTGCATAGCTCCTTTGGTGTGACCCAAGACACGTCTTTTCTGCCCTCTCAGTAGCTATCTGTACTCCATAGTGCTTCAACAGCCTTCACATTCTATTTATGTGTGCTTTTCTGGTTCTTTCGTGGTTTTTTTTTTTTTTCTCCTCTGATTTTTTTTTTTTTCTTGTGATATCCGGAGTCCTACAGGTGGGTTTAGAATATTCTTGCAGCTGATTCAATCTTTTTATTTTGAAATGCAGTTATCTTTAAGAAAATGTATCAGTTCTATAAGAAGAGTGCTAACACTTTTTTAATAAATCATTGTGTTTTTTCTTTTTATTTATTTTCTCCTGAAGTGGTGTGTGTATTTGAAGGCAGAACCTACTTTGAAGGACAAAGAGAAACTGTGTATTCAAGCTCAGGGGACTGTGTTCTGTTTGAGTGTAAGGTAAGAATATTGTTGATGGAAAAAAAAAAAATCCTTGCATGTTAGAAATATCAAAGTCCCACTGAAAGAAACTGTTGATATACAGACAGGTCTACCTTAGGAAGTGGCAACAGAAAAGGCATCTAAGGGGTCCTGTGTTTATTTTGTCTTACTGAGTTCCACATCAAATTTTGCAAATAAATTTACTTTGCATAGCTGCAAGCTTTGATTTATGCAGCTTGACAATCAAGCTGCATTCTTTCCTCCTTGGGTATCGTCTCCATCATCGGTAATAAAAAACCAGCAGACTACCTTATGCTTCCATTGACACATGTGCGATGTTATTGTTCAAAATTACATCAGGTATGAGAGGTGCACAAATGTGATGAGGCCATAATTTGAAATTCAGGATAATTCTTAGAGGAAAAGCTAGATGGAAAAGAGCTGGCACACCAGGTGTCTGGCATTTCTAGTGATGAAAATGAGGTAGGGTTGTTTTATTTGTAAACAGAAAATGCCTGATGTTGAGCTAGTCTTGTCCTGCTGCATGGACAGAGTTGCTCTTCAGGGCACAAATGCACTTTAAGGGCAAAATATACCCCAGGGACGTCTGCGGGTTGAGAATTACACGAACTGCTGCCGTGGGTCCTGCATTGCCTCTCCAGGGGAGGGATGGGGAGGAATTCCCTCTGGTTAGAGAGCTGCATGCTTTGGGGTGGAATTGAAAACCTGAGGACACATTTCTAGGGCAGAGAAAGAGAAGAGAGCAACTCCTCTAGCCATGCTGCAGCTATCTATCGGACCAGTTTCTGGAAATCTCAAAACATTTTCATACAGCTGTGAAAAAGTATGTTTTACAAAGTAGAACTAGGGACCATTGTCTTACTGCTGTTAATTTTAATCTTTGTGAGCTTAATTCCTGGAGCAGGTGCTTTGAAACCCTTTTGAGAAAGGAAAGGAGAAGCTGACCAGAAATAATTTTGGATTCAGTCATATGCTTTTCAGGACTGTGAGCTCGTATTTTTAACAGGACACCTGGGATATGAATTCAGTGATTAGTCAATGGACATAATTAACAACCATCAAAAGTTATGTGGTGGTGCCTTGTGTTTCTTGCAGCTGGAAAATACAATATTGTATGAACAAAATGCCTCTGTTGCCTCTGCTAGTCTGTATTTTGTTGATCGTACTTGTTTGCTGGTGGGCTGCCTGACTGTCCTGGTAGAAATATTAAGCAGCAACTTTGGCTGATTCAAATGCTGCTTTTTCAAGGACCAAAGTACATACAGTTTCTGCTGAACAGCCTTGTGAATGATAATTCGGAGCAGAAAATCCACACTCTGTGGGAACTGTGTTGGTCAGTTAGGAAGTCATAGTTGGGTGCTACTTTATTACTACCAGAGTTCTCATGAAAGGATATAATTAATGACTCCAGCTCAAAAGAGTCTTAACAGGAATGGCACAAGTACTGATTTCCTGCTTGAAGGCTTGTAATGATGTTATCAAGACAATGTTGGGAATTTCTTCTTTTTTTTTTTTTTTTTGTTTGGCTGCTGCAGTTGTGCCTGCTATAGGCATGCACTTTTCTGTTTAAATATTATAAAACAAGTGAATGAAAAATTATCTTCCAATTAGAGTTTGTTAAAGAATTAAATGCAATCCAGGCTACTCTAATTGATATTATATCTATCAAAGTGGGGTTTTTTTCTTTATTTTGTGGTGTTGGTTTGCTTTACTGTATTATCAGATTAAGGTTGGTTTTTCTGTCAAGATTATTTAAGGTAAAGTTCGAGCAGTAATTTTGATATTGGCCATTGTGTTCATGTTTCATCTTTATATTTCATGCTTTAAGAGGATTTAAAAATAAATGCTAGACCCATAATAATAATACATGCAATGGCATATGCATGATTTTAGGCACTTTTCTTGCATGCAGAAATACAGGGTCCTGTGTTCAGTAAGCTCATATTTTAATTAGATTGCTGATTTTAAGGCAAATGCCTCTGAGGAACATGTTGTTTGCCTTGGTTTCTGTCTTTGCCTTATCATGACTAGAGCACTGCAAGACACATTAATTAGGGCCCAAGGGAGCCTAAAGGTGGTACATCTGCAGTAACCGCATTACTAAGGCAGGCATTTCATGTGGACTTACTGCAATGATTGCGTGTGACCTGCACTGAGTGCCTGAAGGTGTTCAGATACCATCTTGGCGTTGGACATTTCCAGACGCCTGGTCCAAACCTAGCTGAGAAACCTTCTTTTTCCTAATAGGGAAAGAGAGTGCCAGTTTCCTTCAGTGTTACTACCACAGCATTGAGATCAGACATGTTCAAGTTTGATTTTACTTGCTGTATAAATAACAAGCTGCTCTAGAGTATTTGTTACGAGCACCCTTGATTCTGGAATCTGCTGTCTCAGTTTTTGAGAGGCATAATTTTAAGAGAAACTTCCGAGGCAAGTTGCTCGATAGCTAAGATAAGAGAAGAATAAGAGCTGTTGCCACGCTTTTGCTTGCTTGAAAAGGTTTGAGTATAGGGGAGTTCCTGATGCTTTTATTGTGCTACGTTGCCCTTTACAAATGGTTTCAAAGGTCCCTGGAGTTTGGCAGAGGCAGTTTTTTATACATTATAATGCTAAAACTCCACTAAAGTTATCTTTATTTCTTATCTCACAATATTAATCTTTTACCTCAATTTAACAGGACCACAAAATGCAGCGTATTCCAAAGGACAGTTGTACAGCTTTGAACTGCCCAGAATCTCAACAGATCCCCCTATCTCACAGTTGCTGCAAAATCTGTAAAGGTAAGGTAATAGTGATATATATATATAAGCTCAGTGTAATTTTCCATTCCTATAGCTTATACAGAATTTTTTCTGATAATTTTGAATAGGACACTTCTACACATGATAATCACTGTAAATATCGGGAAACTGAATAGATAACACCTGCATTGTGACATCTGAAAATTGTTTGTAAAATGTCTAATAGTGTAAATTCTGTGAATCACCTTTATGTGTTTCATTCTAGCCAAAAATGGGTGAAAAGTCAAAGAAATTATATACATAATTAATGATTTTCTACTCTTCACTCACTGCAGCATCCAAACAAAATGAGATTGGAGAAATATCCATGTTCACCAGCATCCTTCTGAGATGCTTTGAGATGTCTCTTTCAGAGAACTGTTCATGCTATGCAGTTGTTCAAAGAGTGGAGTGACTTGTTTACCTGTTTGGGGTTGTGGCCTGGTCTGCAACTAGAAGCAGATGCATTGGAGAGTATTTTTGTATGCTGCATACCTTTTTGTGTTACATCCAGCCTGATCCCTACCAAAGGAGAGAGGTGCAGGAAGTGCTCCATGTCGTGAGCCCACTCTTTTGATCTGGACTAATACCAGTATCTTCAAAGCTATGAGCAACTGCATCTTCAAGTGGCTACACCTGTTTCTCTATAGCTAAATAAGATAAATTGATACCTGGCATGAAAGATGATGTTAGACTCTTGGGCTGATTTTAGGTATACTTCAGTTGAAAAGAAGAGTGCAGCTATAGTTTCTGTGCTACTCAGTGCAAAACATGAAGGCTATGTTTAATCACATCAAGCAGATAGATAAGGAAGTAGAAGAAAAGAACTTAAGAGAAGTTGATAGGTCTTGAAGTCTATCACAATCAAAAAGGATTTTTTTAATGATAATTTTCTATAAAATCATCAGTGGCTTAGAGAAAATAATTCTCTGTCTTGTGCCTGGTATAGCTAGAAAATTTTAATATATGTCAGACGAGTGCTTTCTGAACATTTTCAATCCCCCATAAACCATGCTAGCTTGGCTTTTCATGAGCTGTGGAGCTTATTCTTTAAACAAGAAGCTGCTGTATGCTATTATTCAGCAGCAAGTATTTTGTTTATTAATACAGCTAATACATAACTGTTGAAATCTTAAGGGTAAGAAAAAATAGGTAGAAAAGCCCTCACCCTTTCTGGATGACATGTTCTTAGTTATTTAATGGCAAAATCTGATACAAGCCAATCCAGGCCAGGAAATCAAAAAATAAGACTGTTGCTTTGTCATTAACTCAGGCTTCAATGAGGAAGACAACAAAAAGGCAAAGAGTAGATGTTGCCATGGCCAGAGGTTCCTCTTGACACACACACTTCTGCTCTCATCAATGAGTATTGAAGACCCTCTAATGCTAGTAAAAGTGTAGAGCTTTTTGCTTCTTAATGTCCTGAGTTAGGTAAGAGCACTGTGGTAGCTACAGTGAATTATAATATTTAAGTAACATTGCCTAAGTGTATCTCTAGGTTACAGTGAGGCAATTCACAGCAGAAAAGAAAGAGAGAAAGAAAAACATCAGCCTCTCATATCGTAGTGATGTTTGCGTCATGACCGTGTCACTGGGTCTCAGTGCTAAAACATTCTGCCTTTACTGGCTCTTCTGTTTCTCTTGTATTGTTTTGCTTGGTTTGTGTTGCTTCTTGCTATTTGTGAGCTGCCCAAGTACAAAACGCTTCTCTGACCTGACCTCCAAGCAAACTCTGCCATTGTCCTGCTTGAAGTGCTCATTTAACTTAGCTTCTGTGAAGTTAGGGGTGGAAGCTCTTTCACAGCAAAATATGAAGCAGAAGCCAGGTGGAGTGATAAAAGTAATAATCTTTACTGCCAACAAATACTTGTTTGTTGTTTTGTAAGATGCCTGTGTTGCAGCCTGATTCCAGCTTGCATTCTGGAGCTGTTGCTGTTATACTGGTCCTTGTCCCCTGAGCCTGACCCATGTTCCCCAGCTCTTATGTGGGAGGTTTTGAGAGAAGAAAGTAGTTATTGGAAAATAACAGCTAAGTACTGCTGCTTGATCAATTCTAGTGCTTCAGTTAAAGAAGAAAACTTTAAGCAAATGAAATTATTGAGGAAATAGTGAAGGATACAAGCTCCACACCTTTATAGACAGATGTGGAAATTGTGGAAGCTTCAAGTCAGTTACTGCAACCAGCTTGAATTCAGCATAATAAAGGATGATTTAATGGTGTTCAGCAACATAGCAGCATTAGATTGCATGAGAGCAAACAGAATGTCAAAAAACCTACTGAGTTGAAAGGTCCAATCTAAATTTTCCAGCCTGGAAAAGAACTTCAGAATCTTAAAAATTTGTAATTAAGGTGCAATGACAAATGGTCACGCTCAGGAAAAATGGAAGGGAAAAAATAGGGAAATAGGAAGTAGGGATGGCTAAAAGGTGGGATTTTAAAAATAAATCTCTCTGAAACGGAAAGGATGATGCAATCAGGGAAGAGTATTCAGTCAGTGGAGCTTGAAAGGAAGAGATAAGGGGAAGAGAAAAGCAAAACAAGTCAATGCTAATCAAAGACTTTTGGTTAAATGTGAAAGGATTTTATAAACACTCCTGGGAACAAAAAGCACTAGGAAAAAAAGCAATACCACTAGTAAACGAGCTACTGAGTGTCTAAGCTATTGAGCTCTTTCATAAATATCCAAACAAAAAATGAAAAAGAAAATGAAGAAAAATATATAATTAAGAAGTGCCCTGTAAAAGTACTTAACAATGACAAGGAGGCAGTAAGGGGATTTAAGCAAGCCTCCTATCCAGCTGCCTTAGATCAATGCCATAACCTGAAATTGAATCGAAGACCTAGAAACAGTCTGTTCTTGTGGCCTTTACTACTCCTTTCATCCGTTTCATGCTTGGTACAATTTATTTTTCTATATCTCATGGACAATAGAAAGGTATTCTTTGACCTAACTGACAAAAAGAGACGACTGTCTTTGACAGGGATGTTTTATAATACCTGGATTCTTTTTAACCCTCAATCTTATTTGTTTCTGTACAGGCCATGACTTTTGCACTGAAGGACATAACTGTATGGAGCATTCTGTGTGCCGAAACCTAGTTGACAGAGCTGTCTGTAGCTGCCGAGATGGCTTCCGAGCCCTTCGAGAGGACAATGCCTACTGTGAAGGTAATACCTTGTATAAATGCTTAGCTCCGCTCTATAAATTACTGTGGGATGAATGTATTGATTAATGAGTTGTCAGAGGGATAGGCCTATTAAATACAATGAATTAGATATGTACCATATTAATCAACTAAAATGATCATCTCTCCAGTTACGTTCTTTAAAAAAAAAGAAAAAAATCTGATCTGTGTCGAAGTGGCAAGTTAGTATGGCTGAGGTCTTTAATTCGAAGCATGTTTCCATAGGAGAGTTTTCCTTTTTTTTCCCATGGTGTTCAGATACTCAGGCAACCTGAAAGTCAACCATTTGAATAGCATATTAATATGAAATTTAGTTTCTCTTTTCACAGCTGCCTCTTCCCATTCTGTCTCCCCAGGAAGTAACTAAATGCTATAGACTAGATACTAGTATTGTTAATCATACCGAGTAATGATTTAATATTTGAGCTGCTCTTTTTGGTATCAGGGAGCAACAAGCTAGTTATTCAGAAGAGAAACCTCTATAATTTGTGTCTTTATAACCTAGCGTAATCCTGTGAAAAAAACCTCATCCCCACTCCAGCAGTGAGAGCCAAAGCCCTCTGCACAATGTCTTAGCTTTTGGGCTAACTGTTGCTCTTCCTCATGAAAACCCTGATTCTGCAAACACATAATACTAGTGTACTATCAGGGCATTCTTACCATAAAGCTTAAGTGTTGGCAGCAGGGTGGCCTTTGGCTAATAAGCAGTTCGGTTCAGATTTAGCCTGCTAAAATGAAAGTCAAGCATCTGTGAGTAGAGTCTCAGGTACTCTGCAATCTCACCTAATACCTGGATTGTTCTCTGGCAATGTGCAATTAAATGGGATGAATCAAGGCCTTTTAAGACCATTCCTTTGGCTGAACTCTGCAAAAGTTAATGCCTGCAGCTTACTTGAGTTAGTAGCTGCATTAACATCAGTGGGAATGCTCATCTCTAGATGTAGATTTGAGAATTCATGACTATTTTCAGGAAAGGAGCATATAATTAATTCAGCTTCGCATACCTCTGCTTAATGTTTATGGTAAGCCTTCTGATGGAAGCCTGCTTTGAAAAGTAGAACTAAAAATCAGGCAGAAACAAATCCCTTGCCCCTCATCAAGTCCCAGCAGGCATCTGACATCAGGATCTGCTGTAGAGCTTGTTCTGTGTTGCAGCATCAGCCGCATTTTATCCCGTAGTCCCTGGAGACTTTGCCGAGGCTTAGGCTGCAGATCTGCATTTCTGGGAACTCATCAGCCATTTCCTTTTCGAGCAGGTCACTGGAGCAATGGAGTTGTGGTGAAATCAGATGCTTTAAGAAGGTTTTTTTCTGTGGCTCTATTGTTTGCTGAATGAAAGCAGAAAACGAAGTTATGCTCTCTTAGTGATCTCCACATCACTCAAATTAGCGTCTGTTGCTATGTGTGGAACTTGCCAGGCATGTCATAAGCAAGAAACAAAAGAAGCTTTTTGATCAGCATTGGTGGTGAAATGTTTAGTTGAGGACACAGTAGATCATCATATGTGAGACTGATGCATTCACATTGTAAGTGGGTTTGCCACTTTGTGCAGTTCCTGAATTCAGTATGATGACTTTTTGAGAAGATTTCTTGGCCTGATTGCTTCTGTGTGGGCAAATGACATTGTTTCTGGGTGGTAATTATCAATCTGCTTAAGTGTTTTCAAAAAACTTGCATAAGTGAATAAAAGGTTGGGACACATTATTTACATAAAAAATAATTTTACATATTATTATGTTTGAATGCATTAAATTATTTCTTAAAAATGTGTATGATTTAGGGCCTCATCCAGGAGCAAGTTGCTCACATTGAAGATAGCAGGAGTAAGTCCCATTAAGAAGATGTGCCCACGTAAGCAAAGCTTATGAGATTGGGTCCCTGCCAGATGAGGTTCTCCCAGCCAAGGGTGAAGCTAATGCAGCAGGCAAAACAGCCCAGCTTTGCTGCTCGTTATGTACCATAGCTGCAGTGTAGGCACCACACTTGAACTATGCATGCTTGGTTAACGGGCCCAGACGTGGCCTTGGCTGGCCATCCCTGACTGAGTGTTCAGGTCATATGCTGGAAGGAGGGAAAATAAAGTTACAGATTGAAATGTTAGGATTGTTTTTGTGGACCGAAATACCCATGTTTCTTCAGAGTTGTGCTTTCAGTATGGTATCCCTTTTTCCAGCCCCAAAGTCTCTTTGAGCACTGAGTTTTTCATTTCTGGAAAGAGACTCTTACCTTCACATTAAACAACGTAATAGCAAAGGGCACAATAGCAATAGTTTAACACCAAGCCTTTTCCAAGTCCGCTCCCTCATCTTGAAAGCCTGGAATGGTCCCAAACTCCCTTTCTCAGCTCATACCCTTTCTTCGCTGTGCCATTTTTGTGGCTCTAATTATGAGTAATGCCAAGTGTAGAAAAGTTGAGTTAACACAAAGCCTTTCAGAGAAGGCTTTTTGTAATGGCTGGAGCGCATGGGTATGATAGCTGTTTCTATCTTTGCACTACACAAACTTCAAATATACTGCAAAAGTGGATGTAATTGATTCTGTTAGAGCCAAACTTCACTAAATACAATCCTGATTTGTGCCTCAGCACTGTCAAAATTCAAAGAATAAACAGAAGTAATGATGCTCCCATTGATAGAACTTCTCCTTAAGGTAGAATAACAAAAATAAAAATATTCAAAGCTGGTTTCAGTGTGGGTCTGGAAAAGCTGCATAAATTTCATCTGAATGATGGAAGAGTTTGGCTTCTGTCCTAGAAAGAACTGGTGCTTTTCCAAGATACTTCTCAATACTGTTACGGTGGATACCTTTCTGTTTTATAATAATAATATTTGTTAACATTTATGTCACATTTAGCTTTCCCTTGGAGGACTGTTTAAAGCAATATTTAGAGTTGGGATTTTTCATTTTTGTGCTGTAAGCCTTATTCCAAGTACTCTGAAATATATTTTCTGCCTCAGGTTATTATGCAGTTTGCGATACCTTGTGGGCTGGTTGGATGAGGATTATGCTGTGCTGCCCAGATGTAGGTGCTTTTGAATATAGCATCCTTGGTGTACAGCCTACCTAACATCAATGTTTTACAAAATCAGATGTTCTGATGAAGTGTAATTAGTTTTTCCCAAAGCAACACCTGCAGTGCTCTCAAACTGATGATCGCCCTCCGGGAGATGTTTCAAATAGTGTTCAATGCCCCCTGCATTTTGTGGTGGTGGAGTTATGCTGAAAAAGCTTTTAAGGATAAAGTTTTTGACTCTTGGCTATCAAGATACTCTGATGCATCTAGAGGAGTGAAATATATCTGTATTTCAAATAAGATGGGTTTGCTAATAGTCTGCTTGATGGCAGCTTTAGGTATTCTTCTCAGATCCTTAAACCTAAGCTGTTTTCATGCACTGTGTCATGCGCTTTTGGCAGTCCTCAAAAGACGTGTTTGGGGAGGAGGTGTTATTTGTACCCTTTGGAGACTGCACTTGGAAGGATTGCTTGAAGTCGGATTTTCTGATTTAATAATAGCGCTCAACTATCTCTGTGCAAAATCTGATTTTACTTCAGAAGTGTTGCCAAGGATTGCTGATTAAATAGAAAAGGAGAGCAGGCTCAAGAAAGAAGACAGGAGAGTGCGGTAATCTTTTGTAAGCACCAGGACTGAACATGATCTCAGAAAAACAGGTTATTTGCTGCTTTATCAAGAGGATTTTGCCTGATGCAGAGGTGTTTTTACGTCATGTACTGATTTTGGCTGGGGTGGAGTTAATTTTCTTTGTAGCTACCTGCATGGTGCTGTGCTTTAGGTTTGTGACTAGAACCATGTTGATAACAGGGATGTTTTAGCTATTGCTGAACAGCGCTTGCATAGTGTTAAGGCCATCTCTGCTTCTCGCTTCCCCCGCAGTCAGTGGGCTAGGGGTGGGCAAGAGATTGGGAGGGGACACAACTGGGACAGCTGAGCCCAACTGACCCAAGGGATATCCCAGACCATACGACGTCGTGCTCAGCGGCTGTCACTCGAAGACTGGCTAGGCATCAGTCTGCTGGTAGGAGCTGGAGAGTGATTGCCTTTGAATCACTCTTTTCCCCCTTTTCCCCCTTCACTTTTTAAATGGTCTTTATCTCAACCCATGAGTTTTTTCTCACTTTTGCTCTTTAGATTCTCTCCCCTATCCCACTGGAGGGGGGAGCGAGTGAGTGGATGGTGGGTGCTGAATTGCTGACTACGGTCAACACTCCACACATCACAAATTTACCTTATGGGTGTGTGGACCATAATGTTTATTTTCTGATATTTGGGCATTTAGTTGTACTAGTTGCACAGTACACAACCTAGCTAACTTATCTTAACAATTTGGGATCATTTAATATTATTAAATAAATTCCTGTGAAACTGTTTTCCATTTTTATTCTAATTTATCCTTCTTCCTCAGTAACTCTGCTAGTTTCTCTGCTGTTGCCATGTTTGTCCCAGTTTCAAGTGCAGCAGCTGAAACGAGACCAAAGACTGAGTGACTTTTTCTACATTTGAGAATTGCATCAGCTTCACTGATGCTTGTCCCTCGAGGGCAGAAGGTCTTCAGTTTAGAAATCTGCTTTTGAATAAGCTGGCTTGATTTGAGTCTTAGTCAGCAGGGGGAAGTAAGCAGTCTTAGAGGATGAATTATCTCTCTCCAGAATAAGCGTCTGAAGTACATCGAACTGCCACTTGGTTGGACCTCATCAGGTTTTCCTTAGCTCAGAGTTGTATGTCCTCATTCTGCTTGGAAAGATTTACTAATTTATCCCTGTGTTTGGGTAAAATACTAATGCATTATTCAACCCTCTTCCCTAACAGCAAGAACTTTACACTTCTTCACTTACCTAATTAGAACAATGTGTTGTTAATCTTACTGTTAATCTTGTTGTTTTTAACTACTGGATTACAAAAATAAAGTACATTTTCAGAATACACCTGATTTCTACAGATTGCAGTGAAGAGAAGAAATCTTACAAAAGATAAAAAGTAGTAATCAAATTGCAGTAGGATATGTGTTGCATCATATTAGCCAAGTACAGTAATCAACAACCCATTTTTTCTTTAAGCAAGTGTAATATTGAGAAGAGAGTAAATAAGATAGAGACCTCTGTAATGGAGATAAACCCCAGAGTATTAAAATATATTTTATTAAGTCCTCTGGGTCTTTAATAACCAGTACTGGGCTATTTGCTAGCTTTGCTATCTTCATGGTATGCACCATATTTTTTCCATGGGAGTCCTACATAGGAGCAATGCAGTACTCTCAGTTTTGTGAAACTGGGAGGGTTACCCAAGCTTTCTATCTTCATACATTAATTCTTTTTTGTAAGTGAGATGCGGCAATAGTATCACATATAGCTAAGAAATAAAGATTTCCATCTCCATCAACTGGCAGTGTTTGAGTCATTACCTTGTCATTTTGGGTTCGGTTGGAAAACTACTCAAGCAGAAAGAAAAACTTTCGCTCCAGGAGGGCA
This sequence comes from Pandion haliaetus, assembly GCA_013401275.1. NCBI lineage: Eukaryota > Metazoa > Chordata > Aves > Accipitriformes > Pandionidae > Pandion > Pandion haliaetus. Next base: position 64,421 of record VYZV01000469.1, on the reverse strand, counting down.
GAATGTTATTTCCAAATCTCTATTAAAAAGTAATTAAACATTATTAATATTAAAATTAGCAATTAATATTAAACAGAATTAATAGGTTATTATTTATTAATATTTGTTCTCAGCAAAGGCAGTGAGTGTCATCTTATTTCCATCATTATGTTACTGAGAAATCTAAATATGAAAAATTACGAGTCCAGTTCTAACATGTCAGTGTGTCAGAGTGGGCCAAATCCTTGTCTGCCATGGCTCTTATTCAGGAAGATAATAAAGCATATTCCTAACTTTAAGTGTACAAGCAGTATACCTGACACTAGTACATAAAGCGTGGTGCATACTGGGGTACAGATAGTACCACCACCTGTAGCAGTGGGATAGTTTGTACATGGACAAATTTCAGGATGTGATTCAGTGTTATTTGATTCTACTTCTACAGGAAATGATTCTGTCATCCACCCATAGCCAAGAGTGACAGTGATGTTACTACAATAAAAAAAAGCTGAAACTAATCATAAACTGAAACTAAACTAAAGGGAGCCCCTTGGAAACTCCTTTGAACTCCACTGTGCTAGCAGTGCCTTGTAAGGAGATGCTTTATTGTACTGAGAGCAGCCCTTTTCCACCAGAAAAAAAAGCCTATGTTGCATTTCGGTTTTAAATGAGAAATTAAGGTGAAAGTTTTCATACAAATTGCTTAAATCTGCAACCTCAAAGCAAAAAAGAAAAGAAACTAAAGCCTTAATTTTGTTCTTGTTTTTCTTTCTCTCCAGTTTTCACTAGTAGCTGGGAGGTAACTACTGAAAGAATTAGATGCTGTCACTGTGCTGAAAAGTACCCACAGCCAGCTGGTTGGTTTTCTTTCGTAACTTTTCAAACCTCAGTCTAAGAGTGCGACATGTCTTAATACGTAGAGCCTAGATCCCCAAGAGCTGCAACAAAGACGCAGAAATGGCTGG
>VYZV01000469.1:19463-59743 GCA_013401275.1 Pandion haliaetus | reverse complement strand
AGGGCACTCTCCATAAAGGATCCTCAGTTCTGGAAATAGCCTTCTCTCTTTACAGCCCAGATTTACTGACTTAGTACCAGACTCATTTGTTCTGGCAGGCCTTTGTGGTGGATAAAGGCAATGATGGATAGTGAAGCCTAAGGAGAGGCTTTGTTTGTTAGCATGAGGCTTTAGTCAACAATGATTAATAGATTGCAGGTCAAGTTCTCATTACTGGGATTGTAAAACATAACTGGGAATTTCACTCTGGGGAAGCAAACTCATTAGGGTGCAGGAGGAAGGGATACAGGGAAACTTTTCCTGGGTTATATATTTTGCATAAATTTTGTTTGAGTGCTTGAGGGTACAAAGAAAGGCTTTTTTTTTGTTGTTGTTTTGATGTTTTTGCAAGTATAAATAAATCATTGAAGTGCAGATTCCAAACACTTTTGCACTAACCAATTTTCCCAGAGATGCCTCTTTTATCTGTTCCACTGGGAATAGAGCAGGTTGATGATCTCCATGACTACATTGTTGTTAGTACATCACAGCTGGTGGCTCAGTATCACATCACAGACTTCAAGCACACAAGTCTTTATTGTTGAATGTGTAGAGCCATTGGAGTGGTGCATTCATCCTATTGAACTGACTTCAGCATCTTACTGGCTAAACAGTAAGACATTAATGTGCATTAATATGCTAACTAGGCTTTTTGGCAGGGGAAAATTAAGATAAATGTTGTAGGCTTTCTTAGATATTGAAATGCATCAGTTTTTCTGTTGTACTTAGTGCATTTGTATCTAAAGGTGAATAAAAGGCTACACCAGTGTTTCAACCAGTAAGCAGGATGAAAAGGCTTTTATTTTGGTAGCTTTGAAAGAGAACAGATGTTGGGCTCTTTCCCTGTCCCAGTTCAGTCTTCCTTGATCTGTAATACCTTACCCTAATGTATACAAAGCTTGCACATAGATTGCTAAAGGGGGAATGAAGTGACATGTTTTTAGTGTGGGCAGTCACTGTGTGACTAGTTGTCACTTGACTGTTACTTTGCCCTTTTTGTATTAATTATCTTTTGTGTCCAGTGGTGATATAATTTAGTGCTAAAGTTGCAAACTGTTTGTAAAAGCAGCTTCTTATCAGCTGTGCATCCATGGTGTAGAGCAATGGAGTTTGGCACTTGATTAGGGTCTTTAGGTGCCAATGTAATAATGTGATTAGTAGCAATAATAATCACTTTCTTTCCTTAGCATTCTGTATAGGTTTTCTAGAGAGCTGGGTGGGAAAGAGTTTTGTTTTCCAGTGAGCATGTAAAAAATGCAGACAATATCTTTGCAAATCAGTTTGAAGAAAAAAAATCAAATTTGTTCAAATGAAACATTTCACAGTTAACCTGATGAGTTGTGTTTGGGTTTTTTTTTTTTTTTTTTTGGTAACAATTGAACAAGCAAGGTTTTGAAATAAAGGTGACTATAAATAAAACATTTTGCAAAACCTTGATATGTGGTTTGTTGGCAAAACGAAAGCTTTTATTTAGAACACTTCTAAATTAGGAGATTTGAATCAAAGTAGCTCTGGCTTTAAGTTTTTCACTGCAAAATGAAAACCATTAACATTTTGGGTCTCCTGTGGCTATTTACGTGCCAAAGCAATCATTAATACAGTTTTCAGAAAGTTCTATTTAATGCTTTTGAGGGTGCCAAAGCCGGCTCCTAGGCAGTCTGTTGATGCCGAGAACATAAGGCCTCTAATTACTTGAAGACTGATGTTGTTACTTAAATTCAAATCAACACCATTAATTTAATATGGAGTTGTGAACTGGAATTATGAAAGACACAAGTTGCATCATTCGTGGTAGTAGCTGAGGCATATGTTGTAACTGCTGGCGGGTTTTGTGTACTGCACATTTATGTTTTGCAGAACATCTGTACGTCAGGAGATCTGTGCCATTTTCCACTTTCTGTGCAAAACCGGCTTCCTTTATGGTAGTCTTGTGATAGCACCACTTTTTTTTTTTTTTTTTTTTTTTTTTTTTTTTTCTTTCTTAGATGACTTTCACAAAATGTGTTTTGAGCCTCAGTACGCTCCGTGCACTCACTCTAAATACACGTTTGTTTGTGTATGTATGTATATACATGAAAATTACAAGATCAGCTGTTCCAAACCAACACCCTGATAGAGCTATGATTCTTCCATGTCTGCAGACCTTACAGGGAAAGGAAGGGAAACCAGCTGAAGTATATTGGCCGTGAAACTCTTAGGAACTGAATGTGCAAAGTAGGCTGGGCTCACCACCCTGAGCATTCGCGGTGGACACCTTCATGGTTTGTAGCCAACTGCTGCCAGCTTCTCCAGCAGAACGGTTGCACTTGGCAAAGAAACTGGGGAAAACGGAAGTTTTTTTCAAAACTGAATGACATTAAGAAATCTGAATCGTTAATATTCAGTGTGTCACATTGTTTTGTACTGGAAGGCAGATTTTCTTCTGGCAATGTAAAGGGAAAAAAAAAAAAGCAGGCAATGAGTACAGTTGGTAAGTAGCTATTGATTTAATGACACTGGGAAGGGAGGAAGAATTAGGAGATAAGCATACGACCTAAACAGGAGTAAAGTACGGGAATTAACACTGTTGTCATTTAGCATCACAGCATTAAGAAGTCAACCCTGATTTGAGTTCATATATCCAGTCTATTGTTTTGAACTATCATCTGACTCTGGACCACAACACTGTTTTCCATCCAGAGATTTTATTTTGAACTCTGAAAGCTGTAAACATCATTGAAAACAGGGAGGAAATCAAAACTGATGAGCAGGAAAAAAAACAGGCTAACAATCCACCCTTTTGATTTTTAACATACTTTTGCAGCAAGGTTCAGTGGCACATTGCATGATAATTTAACTAGATGTTCAGAGCATCTCAGTAATGCTGTCTTTGTCATTATTACCTGAACAGCATGCTACTAAGCACTTCCAAATTAATATAGCTTTTCTTCTTTGTGGCATAATAATAGTGTGCAGAAGGTTTTTTTGTTATTTGTGGTGCTTTCTCTGTCCTATCATTGAAGTATAACCTGCTACAAGAAATACATCTAATTTTGCAGCCCAAGGCAGCACCAAAACCAAACAGGTTTTGAAGTCCATGCCTACAGTGATTTATGTCTGGAGTTTGCTCTGGGACTTTATACTGCAGCAGGTATTCCACCCCAACAAGTATTTTAGAAACTTGCTATTTGTCAGAGTAGGTCTTTATATAAATCAGAGTCTTTCAGGTTCCTTTCAGATATGGTGTATGTATATGTATCCATATATCTCTCTCTCTATATGTATGTAGATATGTATAGATATATGTGTTTATATATGTTAAAACTACCGATTGGCTACTTTATAGTTCTAAGAGAAACTTTATTATAAGTTCCAGTGTCTTTTCAGATCTTACCATGTTCCTTACAGTTTCTTCCCAAACAACAATACCTGTTAGATCAAAGGCATATATAGTATGCATATAGTAGTGTGTTTGTATACTTATGACTGCAGTGACTATACAGGTACAGTGATGGATGACATTGCAGTGCTGAGACAGTTGCTCTGCTCTTTGGGACCCCCGTTATTTTTTTGTTGTTGTTCTTATTTAAATCATAGGAAGAACATCATAGGCACTTCAAAAGGAAAGATGTAAGCCAATGTAATCTTCTTTGTAACTCCACTAACAGCTGTTCACAGAAAGCTCATGCTGCTTTTCTTGTTTGAACACTTCAAGCAGGTTTTTTTTAAGGAGAAAGCCAAAAAACTTTCCAAAATGCATTGCTGTTCAAGTAACTTTTTAGTCTAACCCACTACTGATGGAAGTGAATAGTGGTGTATTGAGAGATTGCAAAGAACGCCACTGAATTTGATTTGTGTTCCCCTTTGCCTTATTCACAGATATTGATGAGTGTGCTGAAGGACGGCACTACTGTCGTGAGAATACCATGTGTGTAAATACACCAGGATCCTTTATGTGCATCTGCAAAACAGGATATATACGCATTGATGATTATTCATGTACAGGTAAGAGCTGTATATTTGTGAAAGGAAATAGCAGGATGATGGTATTTAGGAGTACTGATATGATTCTTCTAAACTTAATCTTTTTGAGAGTCACAGAACGTCTATGTGAAATGTTAAACAGAATAAACATATTGTAAAATAATTACAAGGATACAGTGCAGAAAAGCTAATGCATTTTACAGGTTATGTGTATGTTGTATCGTTTGCCTGAAATTGTAAGGCAGTCTGGATTGTCTCATAGGACTGCGTGGTTTTGGGTGCTGATCAAAAAGGTGAAGGGAGGAGGCTGAAGGGAAAAATAAGAGAGCAATGGGTTACTCGGTTTCCATGTGGCATACCAGTACAACTTCACTTGCAGTATAATGACTCTTCTGCAAGCTTTTGAAGGAGTTAAATTTGCTGCATGTTAGAAATGGCTGTTTTCCTCCTTTTGAATTCTCCTGCATCAGGGAGGTTCCCCAGCTGAATCCTGAGTTCAGAGGGCAGGAGCTCTGCCTGCCTTGAGCCACTGGACAACATGGTCAGTCTTACCTCTGTATCTTCCCTCTTTGTTCTGCTGCCAGTAGGTGCTCTAGAGGAGGTGCTGGGTCCATACTGACTTTGTCTTCTAGTCTTCTTTTGTTGCGAGGTATTTTAGGGTTATGGAATGAACACTGAACATTTAAAACAGACTTCCGTATCAGAGCCAGGCTGACTGTGAGTGTTCCTGGGGGGAATGTGTTTTTTCCTACTAGACAGATAAAGCAAATGTGATTCAAAGATGTGGCACAATCTCTCAGTGACGAAAAACATGTGTGACAAAATAGTACCACTATTTTGTGTGCACAGGGGAATGCGTTAGCTCTTTCTGTAAGAGAATATGTTTGTTCAGTAAAACTTTCTTGGAGTTATCTAACAGTAAAGCTGGCTATAAATGGATGAGAGTACTCAGAATGTGGAGACAGCACTGTGAAGTTAATTTCTAAATTTATTTAATTCTGTCCATTATGTTTTGCCATTTTTGAGCATCAAAGACATGTCTTGGTACATAAACAGCTTCTTCATAAACTGGCATAATTTGCTCACCCAAACATGCACAGCACTCAGGGACATAGATTGGAAACCACATATGTGTGATTTTTGTGTGTACTGTCTTACCTGTACTTGACATTCCTCTCACATACACTGGCAAGCACTATTTTACTGCAGTAAGTGCAGTTCTTGAAGGACCAAGTTATAGGCTGCTTGCAGCAGGTCCTTTCTGAAGCACCCAGTATGTTTCTGATCACTCTTTCGTGTTTCCCATACCCTCAGCTGAGGAAAGCAATTGTTTCACTACCTAACGAGTGTGAGTGAATGTTGGGATTATTTTAGGACTGACTTGAACTAAATTGCTGTGATAATTTCTCCGCTTTGCTTCCCTTAACTTGCTGCTCTGATTGAACTCTGCAAATGGTAAACCGTTGCAAACAACTTCACAGGGGCATTCAGTGCCTATAAATATAATAAAGGTATTTCTTGGTACTCCACACATTGCATTCCTCATGTTTGCTGAAATGTACTCTTGTGAAATTCAGTGCAGTTCAAGAGCTATGGACAGTCAAACTGGTGTAAAACTTGCTGGAAATCCATTACAGATCTCACAGTCCAAACTGAGTTTGTCTCTACATTTGTAAGTAACAGTTGCCTGTGAAATCAGCCAGATGGGTGACAAAATAAATGATTTCTTTTCCACCTTTCTCTTGATCAAGCTGGGAAAAGTTAATGCAAAAGGAAATGAAGTAGACAAAATAGTTTTGTAAGATCTCGAATCTTAGGACTCTCTAGGCCAGATGAACTGTAAGTCATGCAGTGACATTCTGTGCGGCTGAGCAATGCTACTCGCTGTCATTTGGGACCTGGAGTTTTCCTGGAGTTAAATTATAGTGAATTTTAGCTACTGAGAGGCAACCACGAGGTTGCAGTGCCAGCTGGGTGGTAGAATTTTGATGAATGGCAACCTAACATCATTAAGTGTATATGTGACAAAATTAACTACTTTTTTTTCTGGTTCCACAACTATTGTGAGCTCCTCCGGTGGAGGCACTGCTCAGTTACTGAGGTATGTAGACTTACGAGACTCTCGCGTGACATTTCTACCAAACAACAAGTGAGTGAAATGTTAATTATGTTTTAAAAATTGAAGGAAACACAGGATACATTTAAAGTCATGTGCTTTGATCAGTAACTGGCATTTTATGCTTGTTTTAGTCTACATGAGTGACACAGAGCATTTACAGTATAGCACTGTATTAAAGCAGGTGGCAAGTGTATATATTTGTACATGAGACTGCTATAGGTTTTTCACCCCTGAACGTATTATTCGCTCTTTGCTGGTTTTGCCTTCTATTAAAGCTCCTGATTTTGGAGACTTTCATGTGTACCCATTTGCCCAGTACAAATCTGAGAGGTAAAGTGAACACAAGTAGGGAGGGTATCGTGCTGTGGCTTCAACATGGAGTCTATGGAGGTTTAAACTACTAGATTGCTTAGCATTGTCTCTCCCGAAGAAACTTGCTCTGTTCTGAGAACCAGCAAAAGCTTGGAGTAGTAGAAACACTGATTGTGTCTACAGGAGTTTGCTGAAAGATGTCTATGTTAATAAATCAGTGCAAAATAACAGTGGGAAGGAGTTTATGATGCTAATGACAGTACTTTTCTGTCCTGCAGACAGACCAACAGGTTTAGTCTAGACTGTTATACTTGGGTATAGCTGACTTTTCCTAAGCATGATTTTCTCATACAGCATACTGCGATATTTTAAAGCAAGTATTTTACAAGGAAAACTCATTATACTTCCCTTTATTGTCTTTTTTTGATTTGTTTATTTGTCTGATTTTAAGTGGATCCTTAATGACATTCAGCTAAACAAATGATATCTAGGACTTGAGAAGGAAAAGTATTTTCCAAATATGTTTTGTTTAGAGAATGAAGGCGGGAAAGTGTGATAGGGATCTCAACCTGTCTCAGCCAACCTTGCATTTACTCTAAGTCCATCAATTTAATCTGCCTTTTATGATTGTAGAAAGCAGAAAGTAGAAATTTTTGCACTTTGAGAATAGAGATACCAACTTGTCCATGCCCAGCACACCTCACTGTGCATCACAAGCTCATGGCCCATTCACTGCAGCTGGGAATTATTTTGGTTAAGCTCAATTTTCTTGTCATGACGGTGCTAGTTCTTGAAGTTAAAGGCATAAACCAAGTCTTTTTATCTGGCAGAAAAGCAGGACAGTAAGGAGAAAAGCAATCATGATAGACTAAAGAGACAGCTCTGCAAATTAAAGAGATATTTTTGAAAGGTTTTGTGAAGAGTACCCTGTTTAACTTAGCATATCTGTGAAAGTAAGTCTGTGCACTGTCCTTAACAGAATTTTCTAGGTTTTCCATATCTCTCTTTTGTTCTAATAATCAGTTTTATTGTAGAAGCTGCACAGAATAGTTGATGTATTCCATAGTCCATACAAAAGCCTGATGTTTACATCTGGCAAAAATGAAAAGTGGGAAAGATGTCTGTAAAAGGAATGGTATTTTAAAACCAATTCAAACACTGATATGCAAAATACGTTTACATTCATACCATTGGATAGTCTCTGTTTTATGTAAGTCACACAAAAAGTGGATATTGTGTGACATAATTTCTGCATTGCTCTATTTTCCTTGAGATAGCTGGAAGCATCAGTTATGATAGCATCAGTTCTCAGCTACTACAGAAGGCTATTATGAAGATGCCTTTTGCCAGCTGCTTGTGAAAGCCATGCTGCAGAACCTTCACACAGACATCTCTTGTGCACAAAGGCAACCCTGAGTATTTTAGGGACACCTTGGTACTGCACGCATACTATAGAAACTACCAAAAGCTCCAGGCTTAAGTTGGTGTGGTTGTATAGTATTCAATTCTGTTCAAATCTCTCAATACTCATGTATGGAGAGACTGATGCACTTTGGGTTTTGCCAGTGTTTGCAACTAAATTTAGTAATTCAACCTTCTTTTGCCTTCTGCAGAATGTAAAGTTCTTGGCAAGTCTCTATTTGCCTCATTGGCAATTCTGGGTTTAACTTGCCGGCTGAAATATCAGTGAAACTGAAGAGGAGGCAGATTTTTAATCCAGTTCAGGAATAACAAGAAAAGGGCAAACAAGCGACAACTGACCCCGTGTGTTACTAAATGTTAAATTTTTAAAATGTATTTCAAGTCACACTGTTCCTTGTAATGCTGTGTAATCGAATCCAGTTACGGAACTGTAACTGTGCATGAAATAGCTGACTTAACGTAAGCTGGACCAGAAGCTCTGGTAGCACATCCTTAGGAGTGTTACTGAGCAGAAAGAAAATGTTCTGTAGCTTGGCATGAATATGTCATTGTTTGCACAGTATAGGTGAAGCACAGGAAGGAGACACTGAGGAATTATACCTGAACCTTGATCAGGCAGGTTATGATGTGAGTGATGTCCACACAGCTTGCCTGCAGACTAACATAAGATGCCTTATTGTTCCATTCTATGCACACATATATAATTTATCAGTCATTGATAGAAGAGAGACATGAAATCAGTGACATTGAAGGGGTTTTCTCCTGTATGAGACATTTGAAAAGAAATCTGTGCTATCTATCTCTGTCAGAGTCCTCGGCACAAAAGACTGATTTAGACAGCATATAGCTGCTTCCAGAACACCTCCAGTCTCTTTCTTCCTGGCGTGTTTATTGCAAGTTTTACAATAGATCTGAATTACATTTTGATTTTCACAACAAAGGATGTAATGAAGACATCAATTTCAGGTTTTGTTATTTGTATTCATCTTGGAAGCAAGATTCGCAGGGTTAGCTTGAGTTAGTCACAACTATATTTACACAGAAATCTGTTGTTCGTGACTGATTTTATGTTCAGAAATCAATCATAGCTATGAGAAGGGAGATGAGTCCTAAGCTGCACCCATATGCCAAATGGGTGCACAAACTGCAAATTAAAGTCATAAAAAATATGCCCCGGGCTACCATGCTTTCCCTGCATTGGTATCATCTCATTCCCCTTCCACTTTGCTTTTCACAGAACCCGAAATGTAATGGTGGTGTGCTGAGGGAAGGAAGGCAGAAAATGGCATGAGTCTCTGCTGGAGTAGTGTTATATGTGTAGCAGTATGCTGCACCATCACTGTTAGATATGACTAAATCTGAATGCCTTAGTATTTTTCTGGAATAGTAACACTTACATCCTTACTGTGCCTGGGATTACAAAAATGCATGGGCTCTTTTCTTGGCTGGAAAAAAGAAAGTTTTCCTTCTAGAAACAAGGATGCAACCAGTGTCATCTCCAGTCTTTCGGGCTGCTGTGTAAGCTGCAGCTGGTAGCAGTGCTCTGAACAGCACAATACATATCCTTTCCTGCCCCTTTTTTTTTTTTTTTTTTTAATGGAAAAGAGAGAAGTTAGGAAATGAGACACACACTCTTTTTCACACTTGGCTCTAACAGTGAGGAGTTCTGACTAGCTACAGTGGATGCTTAATCACATTTAGTCTGAGCAGATGTCTTCAGTTTCCTGCCTTGGGACCACTCACCTATCTAAGTAACCCATCAAAAATGGAACAGAAGAAAGATGACCCTGTGAGATTTAGTGCCTCCTCCTTAGATTGTATTAAGGCAGAGGAAGATGCATGCCATGGCCTTGAGAAGCCATGGATTTTCTGAGCCCCAGATGATTTTTAAGGCTCTGTTTCTGTGTAATCTCATGGGCCACCTTCTCTGTTTTTTGTTTTTTTTGTTTTTTTTGTTTTTCAGTCAGCATAAAAGGGGGGAGGTGACACGGATGGAAGTGCTGGTGGTATGCTCAGCCTCCCCTGTGGGTGGGACTCCCTGAGGTGGTGTGGGGAGAGTAATGCAGCTAATGTTACCCTCCCAAAGAATTCCTCCCCGGGAGCTGTTTCGTGTTTCACATCCAGTGGTGCTGGAGTGGGAGGCACTGGGGGTCTCCATCAGCACCCTAGGATGGAGTCTCCAGGTGACTCTCCCTGTACGTGTGTGTGGTCTGGGTAAGCTGATAAATGACCAAATGTAAGACAGACATAGGAAGTATGGGCTGTGTTAGTATATAAACCAGACTCTTCGAATTAATGTTTGTACATGTTGTCATCTATGGGGTTTAGCAAATTCATGTTTCTTTTTCTTTTTTTTTTTTTTTTTGAGAGAAATGAGTGTTCTACAAATTTGTACCCTCACACCAGTAAGGTATCACAATTGTGCTGTACTTTGGCAGGAAATACATGTGAATTCTTAACTGATTAATTAATTAATTGATTAAGTGCTGAGCTGTGTGGGACCACTCCTGCGGGCTTGTTTTAAATGTGTGCGGACCTTGTAATATTTTTTTGTAACTGTTTTGCTAAATCCATTCCAGACAATTTTGTCTTTCCTTTTCATTTTCACATAAGCCAAGTCATGCTGATTTTTTGCTCCTGCTTGCTTTTAGAAAGAAATAGCTTAGAAGCCAAAGGAGATGGCAAAATAGGTGGAGATTCAAAGTCTGTGAGACTGTTATGGTACATTACAGCCTAGTACCATCAGGTTCATGCTCCTGGGTTTGTTTTCTGACTTTTAAAGAAAATTGTGAAGGATTTTTATATAACATACCATGACTGTGGTGGGAACATTTGCAGGGTTTATTCTTCAGACTCTAAATAGATGGAAGGGATTAAATACTTCTTTGGAAATAAAAGGACTGAGGGGAGTAGATGAATGGCTTCGATCTTTGGGCTTTTTGACTTGGCTGTATGGAAGGCCTACTCAAAGCAATGAAAGATGTGTTAAATCCACTGGGCTTTAACTAGGTGTATCCAGCTGGACCTTGCTAGGCCTCCCTTTTTCCTCCGCCCCAGCCTATCTAAGTCTTTATGAGTCTCAGAGATTTTTCTAACAAGATTTTTCTGAAAATGGTGTCAATGCACTCAGCAGCATTTAATTTTTCTTCTGCAATAGCCTCTCACAGTAAACTGAAGTCTAATAATTGTTTCCACATAAATTACCAAGAAGCATGGTGGTAGCAAGTTGAGTGACACCTGAAATCTTAATTCTTTGGAATACTGGCAGCTCTGCATATTTTTCAAATCAAATTAAATCACAAATCTGTTACAACTTGGAAGGAATTCCAAGACCAATATTAAAATAATTAAGGGTCTGGGGAGATTGACTTGACATATGGAAAAGATTTAAGGAGAAAACTACACATTTAGCTGCATAATGATGATGAATGTGCAAAAAGTAGGAATTATGATAATAATACTACTAATTAATAATTACTTGGGCGGGGGTTCAGCAGTAAAGGGAAAAATGTAGGGGAAAGGCCTGCACCACTGCAGGTCAGTGGCTAGTAGTGACTTTTTGACATTAGTTTTTCACGTCGGACCTGTATTCATTGCTCTTTAATGGTACTGTGGGATGAGTGAAACAAATTTACCTTGACATAATGCATAGAAAACAGATTGTCACAGTTATCCCTTTCAGCACTCACGCACCTGATAATCTCTCAGCTATCTTTGTGCTTTTTTTCCCATGCAGCCATTAATGTTTTGTCACTTTGGTTTTCCGACAGGCCACATCCTTGTGATTTATTTTACATTTGCTTTGCCCACAGCAATCAAACTTGTGTCCTTCCTAAGCCCTCCTGTTTGGTTCCATTCTTGTAGATAGCTGTGGCTTATAAACAACCTACACATCTGCTTGGATTTCAGCTAATGCCACTGGCAATGTCCCCACTTCAGAAAGACACGTGTTGATTTAGTATTTTGCTAAGCATTGGTACATGGTGGGAATTTTTCAGTGTGTGTTCGGGTATGTGTATATGAAGAAGGATTTTAAAGAAACATCTCTGGAATACTTCTATCTCTATGCTGGCACTGGGTCAGGAGATGATGGGCTAATAATGTTCCCCAGAGGGTGGGAGAGACTTTTCTTTTAGAACTGCCAAACTTTCTCCACTGCTTTTGAACATGAAGTGTTAAAAGTATAATTATAGTCCTTAGTAGAAATTGAAGTTGTCTTTAGAGGCTTCTTACTCTTCTCTCCCCATCTTTGGAAGTCTCAGTATTAGTTTTGTACATCTGATAAAAAAATCTGCTTTATACATGCCAGTGCCCAGTTTTCACCATCCTATCAGCCAGGAAATAAACTCACATTTGTGGTTTTTTTGGCATAGTGTATAGCCAAAGGTTGGCTCTTGCCTCGTTTTCCTTCATTAATGCTTTGTTTACAACATAAGTCTTCTGGGGATGCTTATGAAGAAACAGTGGCAGTGTTTTTGCAATGCTAATGCAGCCCGACCTTATCCCCCACCCCAAGCGCAGATGCCCCCACTATGGGAACCACCAGTCTGGTATCTGGATAGCCTTGAGATGCCAGTAACAGGGACCTGCGATTTTGCTGAAAAAACACAGCTCATATACTGTTTATCATTCAGATCCCCAGATTATCAGGGGTTTTGCTGGCTGCCCAGTTGTTACCCTCTGTGTCTTGCAAGATAGAGCTATTTTTGAGGGGGGAATACACTCCCTGTCACTTTTTTTTTTTTTTTTTTAACGTAGTACTCTGACACACTTAGGATGAATATTTCCTCTTGGCATCTAGAAACTCAAGTTCGTAAAAGTGCATCTGCCTGTGGGCTTCTGTGCAGATTTCACTGGTTTATTTTTGACTTGTAAATCCATCAATTGTTTGGGACATCAACGGTCTGAGAAATCTCCTCTTTTTCCTATACTGTGCAGCAGAAGTGACGTTTAATGGCAGGGATACTTGAGAAAAAGTTTCGTTGAATTGCTTGTGAGGATGCTGAAGGTAAAATCCATCTTTAATCCCTAGGGCACAGGCCAGGTAAAATTCCAGACCTGCAATACATTCCTTTCAGATATTCAGAAAAAGTTGATTGATGGGTTCTGATGCGGATCAGGAAATGGGTTTGTACCAGTGTACACTGGTAGGATTCCAGCAAGTTGTGAAGTGTGGGTATTTCACAATATCGTGTATTACTAGTTATTTTTGTTCCCATTGTACATTTCAGTTCCCACAAATGAGTTCTGAGAACTGAAAGGGAATGCCTTTCCTTATTTAAAATGAAGAGTAAAATCTAACTTACGTGTGAGGAATGTGGGCTGTGTTTTAGCACCTGCGCCAGCCTCTTCTAAGAGTGGTAGAGTTGCCTGGGTTTCCATGGAGGTAAGCTGCTGTAAGACTGATGTAATCCAGAGTTGAATAAAGTCATCCAGCTTCTGTGTTTAAAGCTGCATGCTTGTCCTCAGTTAATTAATGGTATAAAGTTGGCCTGCTTTTTCAGGATCCACAAATCATCCTGAAGATAGTAAGAGCTGATAGTGCTTAGTACACTGGTAAATGAGGCCACATTTTAGTAAGTTACTAAATATGGCCACAAGATGCAACTTTATTCAGTGCTGCTGTATACCCTTTACCCTTCACTGCTGCAAAGAAGTTAAAAAAAAAGTCTGTGACCTCAGATTAGTCACATGCTTACAGTATACCAGCTTTGTTACTTGAAAATATAGTAATGTGAGACATGATGACAATAAAAAAGCTAATGTTTTCCTGTTTATTTCCCTTATTTTGATGCATTTAGCAACATTTCAAGTTTTCCTCAAGTTCTGCAGCTTGTACAACAGCTGAGCTCATCGACTGTGCTTAAATAAAGGCAGAATAATTGCATGTTATGGTGCAAGGGACAGAGCAATAAGCAAGCACACTGACAGGGGCTTGTTGTAACATCACTGGAGTGACATACTATGGCTTGAATAAGGAAATGTTGTAGTCAGCAAAGCACCAGAGAAAACATGCAGTTTTGGATTTATAATGATGTGGGCAAGATGAACTATCTGTCTTTTCCATCTCTGATTTTGGTGATTCCCCCGCCCCAGTTATATTAGAAGTAACGTGCATACGCATGCATTATCACACAGTGTAATCCAAACTCTGCTGAGGCAATGGTGTCCAGCTGCATTGTCAGGGTTGGTGTTAGTAATAAACACTCCTGAAGTCAGCTTGTATGCACAGAGCATTTTTAACTCGTAACCTATTTGATTCTGATTTCCACTACTTGGCCCAGTTTCCATTCTGCTTTATATTATGTCAGCCTACATGAAGCTCTCAATCCTCTTTCAGGATAAATTCTCTCCAATATCCACTTTCTAGCTGTAAGATAATTCACAAAGCTAATAAAGGAATGATCATTCAGACTGAGCTTGTTGCTATGCAACTGCATTACTAAGATAATAACACAAGTCATTTTTATATATCTGCTGTATCTTATACAACGGAACTCATTTATGTTTTATTTGGATTGAATTGGGTTATCGTTGACAACTTAGTTTGGATGCTGTTTTAACTTGGAATGAGACCTTTTGTTTTCCTTCCTAGAGGATACTTTTTAGATCCCATTTCCTCCTTGGTTACAGACCCAGTTCATAACAACTGTTCATCTGGCTATGCAGTTATAGCAGGATTGATTTCTCAGCTGATCAAAATCCAACACATTTTTAAAGGGTCTTTGGTAGAATATGATTTGAGTTGATAAACAGAAAAAGTATTCCCTTGACAGAGATATGAATGTATGATCTTCAGTATTAGATGCTAAATTCTTTTACAGAGATCGTTCTTTTACCAAATGTATGTATATTTGGTATATGTGTGTGTGTGTCTGTAAGTATATCTACATCTGTATTTATCTATCAATGCCTTATAGACCTGGATTCCCTATTGGCCTTAGGAATAGAGGATGGTAAAAGGTATATAAATAGCAAGTCTGTAACTATTTTGCATTTCTGCAGTTTCTGTATAATGTTTAAAATCTGTCTTTCTGCAGAAGCAGACATCAGAATTGATTATTTTGTTTTACAAGGAATATATTTTGCATTCTTAGGGGGATGAGGAATTTTGCAATATATAAAAGGAGGTACAGGTATCAACTTGAGAATGTAATCAGTTTGAAACAGTACAGAAAAGAAACAGAAAAGAGTGAATAGAATAGAATAGAATATTTAGTTAGAAGGGACCTACAATGATCATCTAGTCCAACTGCCTGACCACTTCAGGGCCAAAAGCTAAAGTATGCTACTAAGGGCATTGTCCAAATGCCTCTTCAACACTGGCAGGCTTGGGGCATCGACCACCTCTCTAGGAAGCCTGTGCCAGGGTTTGACAACTCTCTCAGTAAATAAATGCTTCCTCATGTCCAGTGCAAACCTCCCCTGGTGCAGCTTTGAACCATTCACACGTGTACTATCACTGGATCCCAGGGAGAAGAGATCAGCACCTCCCTCTTCACTTCCCCTCCTGTGAGATCCTTCTTCCATGTAAAAATTCTGAAACGACAGTATTTTCAAACATTAATATTGCTTAATATTTATCTCACAGTATTACAACACACATCAAGTGTACCTGCCATTTCTCAGTGTTCTGAACCCTCTGTGGCTTGCAAGCACCTGGCATCCCTTGACAACTTCCGCAATGCTGTTAGGTGCTGTGTCAGTACAATATGATTGGAAACTAGAAATATAGGGGTATAGCAAAATGAACAGAGTACATTATAAAAATAGATAATCTAACAAACCATACGGCACTGAATGAACTATTCATTTCAATAGCTAATTACATTGACTCTTCATGTTAGAATTTTACTGAAGTTGACACAAGAGGTGGAATTCAGTTTGCAGTTAAGACAATCAAATGTGGATGTCTTCATCTAAGCTCACGCTGTATTCAACAGAGGTCAAGGATTCAGCTGGACCCAACTCAATTGTCTATTTAGGGGTTCTAGGCAGTCATTGTAGTGGGATTAGCAGATCCGACACATGACCTACCTTGTAGGTTTTGTGCTTTTGAGTGACAGCTGGATGCAAGCAAAGTAAATTACCTCTTTCTGTGCGTTTGAGCCCCTTATATGTGGGCAACTCAATCCCATGTTAGGTATCTATTTTACACTTGTGGAGTTCTGTAGGTTACACTGACTAAAATGGGAACTTAGATGTCTATAGCAAGATCTGGTTGCTCAATTATAGGTCTAGTGCCTTTTTAGATGCTGTGGTTTATCCTACTTGCTCTCCAACTGCTCTTAGTCTTCCCTTAGAGCCTCGTGTTACAGCTTTTGCTGGTGTCTTGGATACCCGTGAGGTGCCAGGCTAGATGGGACTTTTTAGCTAGCTGTGTATTTATGCAGTAGAATCCTGCCCACGTAGACACCTGAATTTAAATACCTTAATCTGGAACTGAATTGCACCAAGAATTACCAGCAACCAAACAGTTGCTGGTTTTCTTTAGAAGAGTTTAAGTACAAGAGACTGAAGAGTACATGGGGTATTAACTGGTCAAAACTTCTTCATCTGTTCATCCCAATACTGGATGGTAGTTGTGGACTGTGGGAATTAGCATGATGGTAGCAAGAGGATGGCTGGTATTAATTAATGGCAACATGACTTCCCCTGGCCCACCCTTCTGTGGTTGATCACAGACTGAAATATCAGGAAACACAGTAGGCAGCCTTGAGGACAGTTTCTTTGAAGTTGTAAGGATCTTTCTGGCACAGGAGATGGGAATCTGCTGCTGTCTCATTGAGCGAGGCAGAAGTGAAGGAAGTTGGATAGCTGACATCCATCATGTCTGAGCCAGCTGGTGATTGCCTCATGCTGGGAGAGCACAGCCTGTTCTCAGAGGGACTCCAGCCAAGGTCAGTGAGAGACTGAAGCTACTGGATAATGCAAGACAGTTTTTAAAAAAGGAACAGCAGAGTTATTTAAGGTTATGTGGTCATGCTGTATTGAAGTCAGCAGTTTTCTACACATTGAGAGTAAAATCAAGGTGACTATAGCTATGATATAAATTAGCCAGGTTTTGAGGGTAGTAGATACAGCTGGCAGTCTATGGATATAATGTCTGTCAGTCTGCTGGCATTCAACTGTTGAAAAACATTTCCAATCTTAGGATAACACAGTTGTAAGAAAAGGCAGAGGGTAAGAAAAGTAACTGTCTGTCAAGACTTACAAGAGGAGACTTGACAGTTTTTAATTTTGTCCAGGGCTTCAGAAGCCTTTTCTTTAAATATTATAGCTGCAAGTTTTTTCTTTGAATTAATATGGAAGTTTCCTGCTTGGACAGGTATGAATCCCTGAATTATTTCTCTTCAGACAATCTGTGAGCATGGGAACTTTTCATTCTTTATAATTTGATCCCATTGCATGCTACATGGCATGTCCGGTAATCGTTGGCTCCTGAAACATCTTAAAAGTGTCTTTTGTTTTTCAGGAAATGTTTATAAGAGATTAACCTGCTTTACGCTAAATGGCAGACTGTTTCCTTAACTCCTGTTTTATACTGTCAGTCATGGTAATTTAGTATTTGTCATCTTCTTTGACAAATCTTGCCTAAGTTTGCCTCTGTGATAGATCTTTATCAATATTACTCCTTTTTGTCAGTCTTTTGGACTGATGATTTTTGACTTACAAAACCAAATGTACTTAGCTGCATCAGACTGCTTCTTCAAATTAGAAACTCATTTCTACAGCCAGAATAATTCAGAAATAGCCTTCTGGGTTACAATCCTCTCTTCCAGCCATGTGCTTAAGTAGTGGCCTTAATTGGGGTACAGACCCCTTGACCACAGCAGGAGTTGTGTCCTTGCTAGTCCTTCTTTGCACATAGAATTATGCTGAAATCTACCCTGAAATGTTTTGGTGTGCAAAGTAAACATATTGGGCTTATCCACTTCACTGACTCATCTGGTGTCTATGTTCCTATGTGTAATCCCAAAGAAAGCTTGTATTTTTAGTTCTGCATGTAACTTCTGATTCACACTGAAATGTGCTGATGATTCTACAGTCAGGCTGTGGCTGGTTCTGCACAAACGTGCAGAGTGGAAGCTAAACTCACACTTTTTCTGCCCTTCTGTTTCTGTCTAAAACTAGTTTCAGTTCCAGAATTTGCTCTGTGTGTGTTTGCCAGTTCATCTAAATAAATAAAGAAGACAGAGTGATTGGCAGGACCTCTCTGAAGCAGTCTGAAAGAATTGGGCAACAAGAAGGAACAAATACCACCTACTGAGAAACTATATTGGAACCCATCCGTACAGTTTTGTTCTGCTGATGCCCTAAGGAAGACTGGCCAAATCATCATCATTAATTTGAAAAGTCACGTAGATACAAAGGGAAGCATTGCTGTCTCTGCTGTGCTCCTGTACAACAGAATCCTAATTTTTCCTGAGGACTTTCTCAATATACAGAACTGTTCTGTCTTGTCCTTTTTTTTTTTAAGAAAACACTAGAGGTTTTGAGGCATCTTCAAGACTGAACTAGAAAACTGAAACCAGAAGTTATTTCAGAAATGGTAATCAACTTTCTTGAAATCAGTCACCTTTACAATTTATGTACTCAGATGTGCAATAATTGAGGCCCTCCACATCAAATAACAAAAAAGTTTGAAAATCTCGATGTTTCTCTTGAGAACCAAGAGCTCTGTCAACAAATTTAGCAATAAGATAGGAGGCCGGTCTACCTAAAAGGTTTGTAGGAGTTCTTGTAGGAGTGGTTTTTTCGTTCTGACAAGCTTCCAAATCATCTTAAAAAAACTACATCTGTTTCCTACTGTCATTATATGCTGCAATCTTTTCACATCATCTTAAGCATATTCTTAGAAGAAGTGTTGCAAGCAATTGTATCTATTTTATATTTTAAAAGGGATAGGTATTCCAGGGAAATGCTTGCAGTCAGCTAGCTTGGTTAGCCTGTAACTCACATTACTCTAAATCAAAAGTCACTGTTGTCTCCTGTAGGTGTTCTTTAAAATTGTCTCAAGAAGGCAATGAGAATTAAGTATCTTAATGTTTTATCTCTTAATTTTTTTTACCTTACATTTTGCTTTAGGAATGAGCATTTTCTGAAAATGTCAATGTACTTATTTATTTGCATTTTATTCCTTCATTTTATTTACCCATTTCAGTGTTTCCCTTCCAATATATTAATAAAAGAAATGAGCATTTGACTTAAATGGGGAACAGAATTTCATTGTAAATACTTATTTTCTAATGCAAAATAATATTAGAGTGGTAGACAGTTTAATCATGCAATAAAAGATGAATTTATACTATCCCAAATAACTGTCTTGGCAGATAGTGGAACTAATTTGTAAATACCTCCTAAGTTAATGTCCAAGTCACATGGAAATGGAGATTTGGACTGGACTGACAAAGACAGGCAGCTCTGAGTCACACAGACCAATCACCAGGGAAAATACATTGTCAGCAACAGTAATTACAGCAGGTAATTGTGTCATTTACCCTGTAACAGACCAGTAAATGTGATGAGTTTGGAACATACCAGCTGTCACACAGTGTTAACTTTGATGTTTAGGGTTTGGAAACCTGTAGTAGAATCTTTTAATGATGATGCTTTTAAAAAAAAAGAAGATACAGGTTTCACACTGTAAAAGCGGGCATAAATGGCAAGTTCTTTTCAAGATAAGAGGATTGATTTCTGGAAAGGGCAGGGGGCGTCCATCAAGAGTAATCTGTTTTAATTTTTTCCTGTGTTTTTAATAAGTTTGGAGTGTGCATATGCTTGGTAAGAAGAATTTATTAACTTGTTCCTAGCTCTTTGAAAGGTGGAAATGGATGTAGAATTCAACTTACCTTCTGTCTACATCATTTTAATGTTTGGGAGGTAAATAGAGATTGTGGTTGGTGGTAGCCTGAATGGATATTCCAATCTGCTTTGAAAACCCTGTGTTTATTCACTTAGTATACTTTCCATGGAGTGGGCTTTCTTTTCGTCTGAAGTCCTCCAAAGTTGGTCACAGCGTCTCAGCTTAAATCCTAACTTTTCCAAAGAGGCGACATGTAAAGTGAGTAGGATTACAAAGGTGAAGTCACCCTGGGATGACAGTAGTATTGGGAAAAAGGAATATCTGGTTAAGGTTTGCTTTTTTTCTTAACTCTGTGGTTTGATTCTGAATTGATATTTTGAGTATTTGAGACCTGAACAATACTGAAGACTTAATGTCATCCATGGTTCTGCTTATTAGAGCAATTCATGGTGTTCCTAAGTAGGAGAACAAATTGGATGGCAGAATTTTTCAGATATATAAATTTTGCTAAGATGTGCTTATGCAAATATTTTTATTTATCAATATAAAATGCACATAAGTATCCATATATGTAAGTATAGGAATAATTATTTGTAAGCTTGATTGGCATTAGCAGTTGAACCGTGGCAACAAAAGCATGGTGTGGGCTAGAAAATCTACCTGTGAAACAAGTAAGTTAGCTAGTATCAAGTTTCATACTGTTGCAGGGGGGGAAAGGAAGATGAAAGGTAGTTTCATTGCATTTCCATTGCTATGCTGTGCTGGTTTTTGCTAGAAGCAGCGCAGACAGCTCTGCAGGTTATCTCCTGACATTGAGGGCTATGTCTGAACTCCAGAAGCCAGGAGCAATTCCTGGCTTCCAAGGCCGGGTCCATGTGTTAGCTCTTCCCTGACACTATGCTATGTTGAGAACTGGCTGTACCATTCCCCCCAAGTGATTTTGTTTCCAGAGAAGGCAGCTTAGGTGCACTGTTTGTGGAGGATATATTTGCTGTGCTGTTTTGGTGTGCATCTGTAAACTATCAGGGAGGATGTGCCCTAGGGAAAATGGGGAGCATCACTAGAGATGGTATCAAGGCTGACCTAAGGGCAAAGCATCAACACTGTTCTGCTGTACTGTCACTGAAGCATATCTTTGTCCCCATTTTCAAGTGGAGAACCCTCTTCAAAATCAGGTGAGCAACACTCAAGGCAGACATCCTCTCTCCATAGAGCTCAACTATAGTTGTCTTATCAAAAACAGTACTGTCCTACTTGATACCCAGTGAGTCATCTGACTGCCTGTGTCACAATACCACCAGGGAAATAAGAGGAACCATCTCATGCATTAAGAAATCTCCCTGCTGCATAAGAGGACAGAAAAACCACTTGCTTCCTAGTATTTATGGTTAGGTAAGTTGGTCCAGATTCCTGCAGACAAAAGCAGGGTCAAAGCAACAGCAGCATTTCATCCACCACTGTGGTGCCTCTCATTTTCTTCACCTGACAAGCACTGTTCTTGATACTGGTGCTGTATGTTGTAACTGTGATTGCCCCAGGAGCCCCTGGAACGAATTGGCAAACCCTGGTCACGACGCTATCCTAAAAAGAATAGAAGAGGGGCACCAGCCGTCTCTATAGAGCTTTGAGTACATCTATATTTTATCAAACCAACTTTGGCCGGTACTTGATTGCTGAGACATCTTTCTCATGTCCCTTTGTATATCCACCCTTCTGTTAACTGTGCTGAAAAAGTGTTGTTCAGAGGTGTTTTTGTGGAGCCCTCTGGTTGTGTAGATGGTCTGTGAGTTGTTACTAGTGAAATACGAGAACAGGCAGCAAGTTAAGAGCCTCAGCAGCCATCAGAGAGCCACTTTCTTGCTTTCTTTGTATAACAGAAATATGCGTAGGATGGAGGCCAAATATCCAACATGTATCTGTTGCTGGTGGCAGACTTGCATAACACAGAGCCTTTTAGTAAGGAAACAGTAAATTAAAAGGGTTGGCATTAGGAGAAGAAGTGAAATAAACATTTTGCAGTTGGCTGAGGAAATTGGAGTAGCATATTTACAGCTCTAGTCTGGCTATTCTACTAGCAATAAAGTAGGGAGCACTACTATAGATGTAGAATTTGCTATCATTGTCACTTTTGACAACATAATAGAAGATTTTGAAAGCATCAGTTTATTATAAGTGCCTGGGAGGTTTCATGTACAATACAAGTTGGAATTTAAAAAGATTTACCTAGGAACAAATAATGCATCTGGCTAGATAAAAAAAATAAAATAATAAGATGAATTTATGGAGAAAGTCTACATGATGAAATATCTTTTAAAAGATAGAAACCTTATTTTAAAGTGTTAATGGTAAAAGAGACAAGATATTAAGAGATCAGTTTGAATTAAGGCAAGAGAGAAGTGGGTGACAAGGTCACAGACCTTATGTCTAGACCAAAATCTCTTAAGGTTGGGAGTTTCAAAATCATTTTGCATTTGCATTACAGTCCCACCATTGAAAACAGTGGGAGTTAAGATTTTCTTTTAGGGGAAACAGTTAGGCCTATGCTAAGTGCTTTAGAAAATCCTTCCCTTAAACTTTTCTGTTGACGAAGGAATATAGAAAATGGCAGACATGAAGGAAAGTGGAGATAAATCAAAGCTTTTTTAACTTTAGCTGTCATACTAAATATTCTTCAATATATTTCCTCTAACTGGTTGAAAAGTGTAAAAATTCACAGGGTGTTACATGAAGTAACACTGATTACTATTACAGTAGAAACCTCCAAAAGAAGAGTGAATATTTTGCAAAAATATGTCTTGTTCCATGAAATCAGAAATCACAATTACAACACACATTTGGAAGATGATGAAACTTAGGCGGGTTTAAGAAAGCTTAAATGATTTCCTGAAGAACTGTGGAGGAATATGGAGGGAGTAATGGTAGGCCCGCCTTGAAATATGTGTTTTAACCATCGACTTGTCTGTTGTGGCTGAGGCCGAGAATATCTTTGTCTTCCCTGAGTTCCAGGATATCTCAACCTGAACTTCTAGGTGTGCAGATGCCACAGGAAGGGTGGACTGGTCAACATTCAAGTCGTGTGTTGGGCTTTTCAGGTTGAGTGCTAGGGGAGAATATACCCTGCTTAGAGCCATAAAATCCATTATTAGAGCTACAGAATTTAGAATTACTAGTGGACGATTCAGAGGGAGTTACAGCTATGAGTTATGTATTCCTTCAGTCTAGAGGAAAACCCAGAACAGGAATAACCAAAAAAATAAAGAGAAGAGATTTTGTGCAAAGGAAAAAAATCTTAAAGTAAAAGGGTAGAGAAAAAAGTATACGCTTCTTGTAGGCTTTGGTGTGTGAAATAGTTTTCTTTAGGTGAAAGTCTATTGTGAAATAAAATGTAAAATTGAAAATCTTCTTGGAATAAGTTTTTGAAAAACTTGTGTTTACTAGGATTAGAATGTCCCATATTTTTGGAAGTTGTATTTGCATATAAATATGCAGTATTTCTCTAGGGAGTTTTGGTCGCAGTATCTTTCTTGCGTTCTCCACATTGGGAAAGAACAGCGCACACGTTAAAAATTTTGCTTCTCCTAGGGAGAAAAGAACTTCATGATTGGAAATGGGAGGTGTTTTAGGGAGGATTTCATCATCACATTCAGTATCATGATTTCTCTTTTTGTGAAACAAATTATACCAGTTCCAAAAGTCCAGCTGAGTCCATAGCAGTCTTGAGCCTCGTCAGAGCTACAGCCACCTTGGAGCTTTCTCCAAAGCCCTTCTAGCCTCACAGGCAGATGCAAGGAGAGTGAGTGCTTTTTCCTTCACTTGATCAAGTGTTTTTCAGCTGCTTTTAACCCTGCATCAGTAATTGCCAGTAATATAGATTCCTTGTTCTATCTTCCTAGTAGTATAACTAAGATGCAGTCCTGGAGCTTTCTCATAATGGATATGAAAAGGAACATGGGATTTTGGCTGTATCCCCAAGTAGATTTTCTTCCTGAGTTTTCATTACAGTTTCCATGTTTTTCCTTTTTTATCATATTAACACCAAATATAGAATAAGTAAAGAAGCTATTAATAAACAAGAGAAGTAGACATCTGGATGAGACAATGGCAGCTGTTCTCCCTGAAGAACAACAATGGACTAAGTAATTACAGACAGAAACAACATTTCAGAAAGCAGGTTGGTCTCTAAACAGACCTTGAAAATAGAACATGGACATGTATTATGGGTTTGTGTGGCGCGGTTTTCCTTGGTGGCAGGGGAGGGGGGGCTGCAGAGGCGGCCCCTTTAAGAAGTTGCTGGAAGAAGTCGCCGCCCCAAAATGTCGGATAAAGATAAAGAATTCGCCGCCCCAAAATGTCGGACCTGCCTCTAGGCGGGGAGTGACGGTGGTAACGCCTCTGGGAGAACAGATTTAAGAAGCGGAACCGGTAGTGTGGGGGTTGGGAAACCTGAGAGGAACATCGTTGCCGATACTGGAATCATGGAAGTGGAGGGGGAGGAGGAGGCACCTGAGGAGGCTGATGGCCCTGCAGCCCATGGGGGTGAATGGTGGAGCGGAGGCTCCCGAAGGTGGCCGTAACCACATGATAAAAACCGCGCTGAAGCAGTGTGAGACGGGAGAGCAGCCCGCGGAAAGGACCCGCGCCAGGGGAGTTCGGGAAGAACTGAAGCCCGCGGAAAGGATCCGCACCAGGGAAGTTTGTGAGGAACTGCAGCCCGCGGAAAGGAACCACGTTGGAGCAGGGAACGAGAGAGGAATCTTCCCCCTGAGGAAAGAAGCGGCAACGACGATGTGTGGCGAGCTGACTCAACCCCCATCCCCTGTTCCCCTGTGCCGCCGGGGGGAGGAGGTAGAAATCATCGGGAGTGGAGCTGAGCCGGGAAGGCAGGAGGGGTGGGGGGAGGTTGTTCTGATGTTTAGCTTCCCTTCCTAATACCCTTGTGTTTTGTTTTTGTTTTGATTTGTAGTAAATTAAATTGATTTTGTTTTTTTTTCCCAAGTTGAGCCTGTCTTTTGCCCGTGACCATAAGTGGGGAGTGATCCCTCCCAGTCCTTGTCGCGACCCACAAGCCTGCCTTTGTATTTTCTCCTCATCCCAACGTGGCCAGGCGAGGGGGTGGGGGGTGAGTGAGAGGCTTCGTGGTGCTTTGTTACCGACTGAGCTGACCTGAAACCACGACAACATGCCAGAGCTATTTTTATTATCAACATAATTAAGGGAAAAAAGTAGAAAAATTCTGGACATGGATCTACAGAAATTGTTGTTTATGGCTGCACTGAAGAAAGAATTAGAAAATGGGGACCAAGAGCGGCATGGATACATGGGAGTGGATGAAGGTGAAAATCAATGAAGTAACAGGATTAGCAGTGAATAGACTGTTGTAGGGAGACCTGGCTTTTCATATCCCCAGCTTTGAACTGAGGACAGCTGCTGGTGGTCATTAATTAATGATTAATGACTTCTGTGTCAACTAGGAGTAAACTGTGTGATGGTAACTCTATGAGTAATCAAAGCATGGGTTACATTTTGCATTTGAATTAAGGAATGTCTCTAAAAAAAGGAATTGGGGCATACTTGAGTTGGGGAATATTAAAAAAATTAACATAAATACATAGAAAACATAGAAAACATAGAATTGTTTAGGTTGGAAGAGACCTTGTAAGATCATCAAGTCCAGCTGTAAACCTGATACTGCCAAGTCCACCACTAAACCATGTCCCTAAGCACCACATCTACACGTCTTTTAAATACCTCCAGGGATGGTGACTCCACCACTTCCCTGGGCAGCCTGTTCCAATGCCTGACAACCCCTTCAGTAAAGAAATTTTTCCCAATATCCAGTCTAAACCTCCCCTGCTTCAACTTGAGGCCATTTCCTCTTGTCCTATCACTTGTTACTTGGGAGAAGAGACCGACCCCCACCTCACTACAACCTCCTTTCAGGTAGTTGTAGAGAGTGATAAGGACTCCCCCCAGCCTCCTTTTCTCCAGGCTAAACAACCCCAGTCCCCTCAGCCACTCCTCATAAGACTTGTACTCTGGACCCTTCACTAGCTTCATTGCCCTTCTTTGGACATGCTCCAGCAAATAGCATAATTCAATAAATTTACAGCATTTGCTCTTTGAAAATAGTGTGCATATACTGAGACTTTAAGTAACCCTGCCAATTAGAGTTTAAACTAGTTAATATGAAGTCTTAAAGAAATTAACCATCTGTCATTTCCCAAGTGATCTTAATGGAATAACTCTTCCAAACTACCCATATAATTAGTACTAATTTTTGTCTTGTACATGAACTATATGAGGGGAAAAAAAGCTTGTTATTCAGATAAACTGTAGGTGGGCATTTAAGTGTGTCGGCTATTGATGATTCAAGTAATTTTTATCTGTTGTCATTGCTGTGTCAGATGGCCAGCTGGTCACCATGGTTCTATAGATCTATGCCAAATCAATGGGAAGGAGACAGGAGGCTGAAAGTAATTTCCGTTCAAGAATGCAGAGGCACTGAAAGGAGAAAATACCTAATATATTCTCTTTATTTAAATTATTTTTATTTTATCCTGGTCTGCAAGTTCCTCGCTCAGAAATGAGTATCTGTTGCATTGTGTTACAAGATTACAGTTGGAGGGGTGCATTTTATTCATATTTTTGGGAACTTTTTTGCATTTCTGTGCCTTAAGTGTGATCTCAGCTCTTATTTCCCAGTGTTGGTAATGGATGGTTCAGGAAAGCTGCCAGCATAATATGCTTTACCCATAAGTAAGTGATGCAACGCAGTCATCATTCCTTTTTGCTGTTGGATTGGATTCTGTTGGTTATTTTTTTACGTAGATATTTGCAGAATTTGGATGTGCAAGGCAAATATTGGGAAGGCTTGCAGTGTGCAAGTAGGAAATGCTATACGGACTTTTGTTTCTTTTTAATCATGAAATACACAGTAGGAAGGATAGGAGCTGATGTTGCATAGTGCTAGGATAATGAGGAGGGGGCAGGTGACACACCTTGTAGACAGCATGTTAAATTTTACTAAGTTCGGCAAGAATTTTTGCACAGATAATAAACTTGGTAAGACAGATCCCCAGCTGTCATTGCATTGATGTACATCACAGGATCTAGTGGGTCCTGATCAGTTTATGCCAGCAGTCTCTCTCCCTGGGATGCAGTACTTCACCCTAGATATCCTTCTGAAGTAACAACCTTTTTTTCAAGCAAACCATATGGAATATTCTGGAATAGTATTTCAAAATGAACCAAGGTAAAATAAAGTACATCACTCTTATTGTATGTGCACATATATGTATGTATATATGTGTGTGTGTATATAATCTATTTGCTACACAGCCAAATGTGCTTAAGTGAATTAATTGCATTGTGACATAATTTTTTGCATCTCTAAGTCATCTGTGTCATAAGAACTATTTAATGGAACATTCGTATGCACTTACTGTTACTATTGTTATTACCATGGAACAATAGCAAATTTTGGAGTAGAAAATTTTTTTATGTCTAGAAAGACCTCATTCCAGGGATAGTTTAGTCAATATAAATACTGCATTTAAAACTTCGGTTGTTTCCTGGAACAGAGATTTTATGAATTTTAACACTGTTGAGCATAAAGTCCTGAACAGTGCAAAATGGAATTTAGATATATTAGATAATAAAGTTTTAGAACTAATCATTGAAGCCACTGCATTTGGTCTTTATAGAAGATGTTTATGCAAATTCAGGTTTGTTAATCATTAAAATCTCTCTGCAAAAGTAATTTTTATTTCTTTACCTCTGCAATACTATTGTACCTGGCCTGTCCCCATCTTCATTATGGTATGTAGTGAAATAAGTATAGCACTTCCGTTATAAATGTGTGTCACATTTTCTAAAGATGCTTGAAATAAATGGCCTTGGTGTTGTTTCTTCAGCATCAGAAATACATTTGGGCAGTACTGACATTTCTAAATAACGCAAATAATGTTTCTGTACTGGTTTTTGAACTTAAAAACCTTATTAATGGTTCTCTTTAAATAAATGGCCTTGGTGTTGTTTCTTCAGCATCAGAAATACATTTGGGCAGTACTGACATTTCTAAATAACGCAAATAATGTTTCTGTACTGGTTTTTGAACTTAAAAACCTTATTAATGGTTCTCTTTAAATTATTCTTTTATAAATTGCTTTTTTGCTTCTTTGTAATGCACGGTCCTATCTGCTTCTACAGTTCCTGGTTTGCTATTTAAGATTGCTGAACTCAGTCTTTGTAATGTCCTCCTTAATTTAAGGTGACTTTCCAAGTGTTTGATTAGAAAAAGAAACCAAAGTGATAAGCATGAATTAATGAAGAATTGTCAGCAGAGCACCACTCCTTACTACAAATAAGTATTTCTATCTTTAATAAAGCTGGACACTCTACCTTGTTATTAATAGAGAATTCTGGAAGAAGCTGTCTCTGATGGTCTCTTTAAGTTGGGTGTGGTTAGTGTGCCATGTGCTGGAAGAGTGAATGTAGTAAGATGCTTTATGTATAGGATTTTTTGGGGTGTAGTTTAACCATTTGTAATCAGTCCATAAAAGAGCCAGTCCTCAAGTGTAGGCTGACTCCTCTATTAGGTGCCACTGTGAGAAGGAATATGAAGTACTATGTTTAAATGGTTTTAAGTGTGTTATTGAAGCTAAGCTCAGATGATACAGAGCAACAAATCTGGATGAATTGTAAAACATCCTGATTCTTTTTTTGCTCATTTTTTTCCATTCCTATAATTTAAAAATCTCTGCTCCTTTAATTGAATCACAAAATTTCCTCTTACTCTGAAACATTTTCCTTCTAAAAACTGACATGAAAACTTCAATCCAAGAATCATTTATCATACGAATTTTTCATGAGTCACATTTGATTTAAATAAAAATAGACTTGAAGTTTGAGCAGCTAACCACAGATGTAGAAGTGCTGGCTGTTTTGATAGTTTGGATTACATGCCAGACCCTTTTCCTGAAATGTTAGCAAGCATCCTCTGTGAACTTTCTTACAGGAGGATAAGAAACACCGAAGTTTCTTACGTAGAGTAGGAAACCAGGCATATTATCTTTGAATCTAAGCCCCATTACTTAGCTGACGGAAAGTTAATTTTATTGATACTCTATGCTTTAAGAAAAATCCATCTTAAAAGACTCAGTATTTTTTCTTAGCCCAGAGAGTAAATGTTAGGAAGGCACACCTGAGTGTGACAGTCATCTTTTTATACGAACAACATACATCTGTGCAAATGGTCTTCAGGGCCCTGGTACTGCAAGGTGTTATAAATATGGTTAATGCCTTGTTGTACTGGAATACCAATAGCAAGTTTGCTTGGCATAGAGACCAGAGCACTTGCCCTGCCTGCAGGTGCCTTGATGGGCTTTCAGAGCTGCTCCAGCCACATGTGTTGAGCCGTTCCTCTTAGTGTGACAGTCTGTGATCACCTGCTTTCCTCTAATATACTCTTATCCCTAGTAAAGAGCTGCTGTACGTGCCAGGGATGCTTTTGCATTCCTAAGGCATGGGGTGGATGGCTACGCTTCCTCGTTGAGGATGATACTTAATTTGTCAAATTCACTGATTTGAGCTGAGTTTACCAGTATGATGTATTGTTGTATAGACCCTACCTCCTGAGATACCAAAATAATGGCTTTGCAAGATATTTTGGCCTGCTGAGTGCATAATGTTTCACAGATTTCCATAGTTATTTTCCTGTTGTATGTTATACAGAACCTTTAAAAATGAGAAAATAATATGCATTTAATATTTCAATAGCATACCATATTTAAATAATATCATAATATTAACACAAACTAAAAAAGCCAGGGTATTACTACAGTACAGATAACACTTTTTACATAATTTCCGTGGTCATTACTTTATTTTTCTTTTATTTTATGGAGTGATTTAGCATAAATACTGTTTCAGCCAGCAGGAGAGATTTCACTATGTTAGGAGTTTGGAGTAAAATTTTGTAACTGGATTTTATTGGGGCTGGATCATTTGGTGAACAATAACGATTTTAGTTATTCATGCTGAGAGCAAAATAATTAAATCGCATGCTTCAGGGTAGAGGCCTGCAGCCCGTGCTCTGCTGCACCCAGAGAGGGACTCAGCTCAGTAGGTGCTGGTGCC
Source organism: Pandion haliaetus (assembly GCA_013401275.1). Taxonomy (NCBI): domain Eukaryota; kingdom Metazoa; phylum Chordata; class Aves; order Accipitriformes; family Pandionidae; genus Pandion; species Pandion haliaetus. The sequence continues at coordinate 29,945 of VYZV01000469.1, read as the reverse complement.
TCAGTGCTGAGGGTTCAGGAGAGCCTTGTTGGTGATATGAGAGATACATAAGGCCTTGTTTAGAAGAGGGATGTTAGGTTAGTGTTATTAAAAATCCAAACAAATAAACACTCAACAGCAACAACAAACCCACCAAAAAAAAAAAAAATTGTAGTGTTTAAAATGGATTAGTTACATTGTGGTGAATTTTTTTCCTTTTTTAAACAAGTACTTGCCATTATGAGAGGGCATAGTGATGGATTAGAGATGTGCCATTCTGCCAGTTTTATACCCCTACAGTTTATGGCCAGTATTGAAATAGCAAGTTGAACATTTCCATAGTGGTTTGCAAATGTTAAGAAACTAATTTTCCTGACAGCTCTGTGGGGTATGTGCAGACTCCAGCTCTTTATATATAATGGGGAAGACTAAGAGCCATGTGACATACCCAAAACTGGGGAATAAAGAGCATCCAATTCCAGATCTAAGACTTGTGTCAGATAGCCAGAACTGGCATAAGCTGCACTAATAAAATTTGCTAAAAAATGGGCAGAATGATGGCTGTGAAAATCTCGCATGCAGGTTAGTCCACATGTGCTGATTGAAACCAGGTGCCTTTATGTTCCCCAAACAGTCAGTTCTCCTGAAATTATTTATGGATAGATGAATACTGTTGATTTAAAGAAAATGCAAGGAATATTTCCAGAAGACGGAAACATTTCATTTTGATGCCTACAGACTAAGATACTGCATTTTGAAAATGGTAGACCATTTCATGTAGCGTTTTGAAATGACACCTTAGGGCATCTTATTTAGAAATTGCATTTTCCATTTCTTAAATATCACAAACTAAGCCATTCAAATGTTCAGTAAGCTAAACACCTAAACGATACTTTTTTGTTTCAAGATTAAACAATGCATTGCAAGTTAACTCAAAATCATATTGTCCAGACTTTTCATTTATTCCCAAAAGGGCTATTTCCCAGTATGTCTAAGTCTAGTCACCAGACTGAGGAGTCTCATCCATCACACTCCAGTGCAAGGACGTGCCATGCCAAAAGTCCCTTTTACAGCAGGCAGACCTTTGTTTTCAGGTTATTTATTTCATGTAAATAAAGTGCTGCGTACGCACTGAAGGGAGGGAAAACACGGGCTACGTTTTGAAGTCCTGCCTTCTGCTATCTTTTGCAGTTTGGACCGTGTGTCTCGCACCATTAGACAGCTTTCTGAAGGAAACCCTAGGAATCCCACATAAGATAAACCTGTATGAATAAATTATACAGTAGAACTAGCATATGGATTTTCAGTATGCCAGCCAGCTCTTTGGCAAATGTTTACAAGAACACTGTAGCCCACATAGAAAATGCAACGATGGTGGCTCCCTGCTAATGAAAGTGGAATTATGCTGCAGCGCAGTTATCACGTACTAGTATGTGCTAAAATATATATACCCTGGCTATCCCACAGTTACATGTTCACATAGCCTTATTGTCAGTAACTACTACTGTGTTTATCTCTTTTTAATGTGGAAACCTATACTAAGCTTTTATTTTGTGGGGTTTTAAAAATTCAGGACCATCCCATTCTTGTTTCCCTTTTCAGAGCATGACGAATGTATAACAAACCAGCACAACTGTGATGAAAACGCGCTCTGTTTCAACACCGTGGGTGGGCACAACTGTGTCTGCAAGCCGGGTTACACGGGAAATGGTACCATCTGCAAAGGTAAGCTGCTGAAAACCCCGGGGTTCGTCAGTCTTTGAACCGGATGAGCTGCTTTGTTATAGCTGATGCAAATATGGTCACATGCCTTGAAGAAGACAGGCAAAATGCTAGGCTAGGCATTTAGGTCACCTATAAGAAGATCTTCATAGGCAGATATACACCGCATTTGCATTTGGCAGGGTTCACAGGAATTTCAGGATGATGGGTATGTAGGTAGTATGCTCTAAAATTTGAAGTAGTTATTTTTCATTTCTGTATCAAGTTAACAGTTTCTATACATGCTATGCCATTCAAGGAAGTCCAGAGTTACCAAAAAAGTTACAGCTCTGAAAACATTGTCAGATCTACATTGTCTGTGGTCAGTCACTTGCTGTTTTGCTTGGATGAACTGAAAATTTTTTGGTATGCTGTGTCTTTTTCTTGTAAATGAGAGAAGCAGTAGACATGCATGCACAAAACCTTTGCTACACATGAAGTGGTGCCTTGTTTTCTAACATTCTTGCTCACTGGTAAACATTAGAAGTTAAACTTCTAGTCTTAGAAAGCTGCTTTCCCAGAGATACAATGCTGCTTTTATTTCCATTGCATTTCACATCAGAGGAGGTGATACTCGGTACTTGGGCCCAAATCCTCGCAAGTCTTCAGGCTCTGAGTGTAGGATTTAGAGGATGAAAATAAAAGTAGTGTAGCTGTAGGGGAACTAGCTCAGATGTGAGAAGTGGTCCAGCTGCACCAATAGCATACCCAGTGTTCTTTGAAATTGTGCCTCAGTCCTCTTGATCTGTTAGGTGTCAGAATCCAAGGGGCTGGAGTTAACATTGGTAGTATCCCATAGATACCTTCTGCTGCTGTGTATTATCAAGGCTAAGCAACCCAGAATTTCTTTAATTGCTAAGCCTTATTAAGATCTTAGCACTAGTTATTCCTTCACCCGAGTCACAGTATGATTTTTCTAAATATTCCAAACATAAACGAGCTCTTTGTAAAACATGGCAGCCAAGTCCCCTTTCAGTCAAACACATGGGGAGAGGGAGAGATGTCAGCAAATACACCCTTTTATGCTGGGCTCCATCCTCTGGGGAATGGGGAAAAAAGCTTTAGCCTGAGGAGGTTCAAAGCCAGAGCTGCTCCTCTCAGAAGAGAGCTCTGTCTGTACAGCTCACTCCTGTGCTGTGCTTGGGCGTATTCCCCAATACTTCTGCTGGAGGTGTGTCAGTTTACAAAAAGGTAATTGAGATTTCTTTGGGTCAAAGAGAAGGTGCATAAGCCTAGAGCACCGCGTTCGGCTCTTCTGTTCCCTGAATAAGAGCTCTGACTGCAGGTCTGACATTTCAGAGGGCCCCTGGCCCCACTGTGAAAGAAAAGTTCATCCCTCCCTCCCTCCCCCCCGCCCCATTTCACTACTGAAAAGACAGTATGCAAGAGAAGGCTCTGAGCCTGTGTATCGCAATCTGAGAAATGTACTTCTCTGCAGCCCTGGCTTGGATGCCAGCATCCTTCAGAGAGACCTGAATGTGCCTCTTGTCCCCATGCCTTTGGCAGCTTCTCATGCACTGTGGTGCTGGCTGCACTCCTGGGCGCCATGTCATCCTGTGCTGGGAAACTTAGATGTCTCACGCGGGGCCGGGGGTCTCATGCCACAAGGCTGGTGCCTGGAAGCGGAGAGCTGGAAAGCTCAAAGCAGTAACACTCATGTTCTCTCTCAGATGAGCCTTAAGACCTCATCAGTGGTGGTGTTACACAGAGCAGCTGCAAACTGAGGCCTGGCTTCTCCAGCGGCTGGTTACAAGTGTGGGGCTAGACTGGTGCCCCGGAGCAAGTCCTTATGTTGGTGATAGCCTCCATCTGCCTAATTTCACTTACAGTTTGTTGTGACCAGAGCATTCCTGATTCCATATTGTGGATGCAATCAGAGCAATTAACAGCTGCTGAGTTTTCTATCAGTGCTCGTTGCATTTCTGTGTCCCCAGAAGGGACTCTTTAAAGCATACACATATTGGCAACTGTATCTGGAGAACGCTGCACAAAAATACGTAAGTACGGCTTCTCAGGTTGCAGCATGCCAAAGAACAAATCCAGGGATCAACTTCACTCTGCAAATGGTAAAAGTTTTAAAGTTCTTCAGAATCCCTTGAGACAAAATTACTATTTTTATTGTTTCAATATAATTGCTTACTCAAGGAATAAGGCAGCGAGAGAACTGAGCATTCAGTTGTGCCTGTTATGCCCAAGGCCTTTATTTGGGCAGCAGAGAAGACCAGCACTGCCCCAGGAAGAGTCTGTTCCTAGGGAAGATGCTGCCTTTCACTACTTCCCAGTGCATGCGAAAGAGCACATATGTGACCTGTTGTCTTCAGATGATTTACTCCTAATCTCCTTCTGTAGCTTGTCAACCCATCTGGCCAGTGAGGCAGGGGGGCCATAAACCACCTCTTTGTGACCTCTATCCTTAGGAGAAGGCATTCTCCGCACTCAGTGCCGCAGGGACTGCATTTCATGTCAGCCTGCCAGCAGCCCGTGGCCACCTGCGTGGCTGCTGAGTGTAGTTCTGTTACCCATATATTGTGATTTTGCATTTTGCAGCATTTTGCAAAGACGGGTGTAGGAATGGAGGAGCCTGTATTGCTTCCAATGTGTGTGCCTGCCCACAAGGCTTCACTGGGCCCAGCTGTGAAACTGGTAAGATTATAACTGAATTTACAATGAAGGTAATCCAAGAATAAAGGATTATTTAACTGTGTGCCCTGAAAGAGGAAGCTGCTACTAAAAAGTTACTCACTTTTCTTATATGCCTCCCAAGAGAATATATTACAGCGGTTCTAATTAGAAGCACATGGACTGCAAAAATGAGAACATGAATTAAGACATCTTGGGTTTTGATGTTTCATAATTAATAAGATTATCACAGACTTGCTTTTTACCTCAAATGGCCTTTAGTATCTCCTATAAATCACAGGCAATCTGACATCTAGAAATAAATTCCAATAATTGATTACTTCTGTGCTGTAAATGTGTGACTGGATCAGTAGCCCACCTTCCCTTGCAACCATATTTGAAGACTTCTGACTAACTCAGCTTTCTTTACTCAGTGTTAAGGCAGGTTTCAGTGTTCCTACTGCTTTTACCTGCTTTCACAGGCATTCCTTTCTCTTCCTGCTACCCCTGAGGATGGCAATACCACAAAGCCTTGTTTTAGAACCTTGGTTTTTAAGTCTTGGATCTAGTCAAATTATATTGCCCAGCAGAGTATGTAGATTGTTAATACTTAGCATTTCAAATGCCTGTAAATAATCCCTCAAAGTTCAAATGTATAGTTTCAGCACCTTTATTTATTGCTGCAGAATTTTTAAATGCATTCTAAGCGTACATGCCTCCAGGAGGTAAAGGGAGAAAGCTCACTTAGATTAATTGTTTTCAGTATGCCTAATAAAAGAGCAGTCTGCCACCTATGATTGACTATTGTTGCTGTTCTATATTGCCTTCAATAAATCTTCCAAACACAGGAAAGGAGGTCATTTGAGCAAGTATTGCTTTCATCTGATGTGTAAACGTGTCCAGTTTAATGAAAAACACAGACTGATCTGAATTCTGTATTATCTGGTCCATTTGAGAGGTGAGAAATGTGATTGTTTTCATTCTTCTGTATTTGAGCAGATATTACTAGAGTGCTCAAGAGGGATGCTGTTTGAAAAGCAGTATCCTGATTGTTCATCTGTTTCTCGAAAAATGGCAAAAGAGCAAGTTTTTGATTATTCCTCACTGTTTCACAGACTGCAAATAATGTGGTACAAGATACCAAGGCCTCTTCAATGTAACACTGTTGTGTTTTTGCGTGGAACAAATTGTGTGCTAAGATAATGCTCAAGTATTAATACAGTTACTTTGGTTTAGTAATATTTGTCTTATATGCTCCTTGCAGCATTCTGCTGTTATCAACTAAATATAACATGTATAGTTTCAAGATCCACACTCATCTTTTCCAGCTTTATACTCCTATCTGAAGTGTGTAGACTAGAAGCATTATTTGCTTTAGTCTCCTTGTATAGTCAATATTAATAGTCACTATCAAAGAGAGATCTTACTGGCTTTTCTGAATTGCCCCTGGAAGTCCTGTCTCTGCTCCCTTCTGTAGAGGAGAACCCAGGGACACTCTGTTCCCAGTTCAGAAAGTTCAAGCACCTTAAGCTAACTGAAGTTAGCTTAAGTGCATTCAGCCCCAAATGTCCTGTGAAAGCAACTGGACCCCTGGCCTAACTGCCCGTCCTTCCTGCCCTTCAGGAAACATATAGGACGGCAGGCAGAGACTTGGACCAGACGCGATGCTTTTCTGAATATCTGATCTCAATATATAATGTAAGGTTAGAATGGTAGTGACCTGGTATCTCATAGCCAGTGATACTGTTATGATTTGGAGCCAGTTTGCCAGCCCCAAACCATTTTCATAGGTCATCTTTGCAAGGAGGAGCCCCTCTGTCCTGGTGGACCTCCACTGGACATCGTATTTTTTCTTGCTGTTGAAATAAGTAATGCTAGAGATCAGCCACAGGGGTACAGGTCTGGTCACCTCATTTGGATATTAATGTGCAAGAGTAGGATTGTAATCTACTTGCACGTGGCTTTGAAACGTACAGTCTGAAATAGCAGCAGAGTGGCAAGTGGAAGAGCTATCCTGTTGATAAAGAGCAAAAGCTGATGCATTCTGAGACTGCATTGTCAGAAAAATGGTGCTGTATACAGCTGTAAAAGAAAACCTGAGCTTCAGACACTACATATTCACTTGCAGTGAATGCAATAGTTTCCTGAAGGTGTTTCTTGTTAGGCTTGAAGTGATTCAAGACATTCATACTACAAACAATTTATGCTGAAAGCTTCCCTTTTTGAACAGTCACTTTGTCTACAAAGGTGATGTAATCTTTTCTAGGCAGACATCTTTAGCTGTGATCACATGCAAGGAAGGAGGAGGATTGATGTAAAGATGCCAAATCTATTTTTAAATCGCATGTTACTTATTTCTGTTTATGCTACATATATTTAAAAAACTGCATATTGAAGAATCTTGGCATTTTTAACTTAAAATAGAACATATATAGAAATTGTCAGAAGCTGCAAAACCTATGAATTAATTAGCAGGAGGTTGAATCTACACCCCAGCAATAACCTAGAAAATACAATCACCAATTCTTACTGTTTCCTTCTGTAAAAGGAGGTTTAATAGGTCTGTTTAAATAATTTCTCAGAATCATAGAAAGGATGAGGTTGGAAGGGATCTCTGGAGATCATCTTGTCTAATCCCCCAGCTCAGAGCAGGGTCAAATAGAGCTGGTTTCTCAGGACTGAGCCTAGTTGGATTTGGAGTGTTTTCAGGGTTGGGAGACTCTACAAGCTCTCTGGGCAACCAGTTCCAGTGTTCAATCACCCTCACAGTAAAAAAAAAATTCTTTTCATTACGTTCAAATGCAATTTCCCATCCCCCTAGTCCCTTTCCTAGGCATGACTGAGAAGTGTCTGGCTTCCCCCAACACCATCAGGTATTTATACACATTGATAAGGTCCCCCTCAGCCTTTTCATTTCCAGGCTGAACATTTCAGCTCTATCAGCCTCTCCTCATATAACGCATGCTCTGGTCCCTTAATCATCTTTGCAGCACTGTGCTGGATTTGGTCCATGCCTCTCTTGTACTGGGGAGCCCAGCACTGGACCCAGCACCCCAGATGTGATCTCAACAGCATGAAATAGAGGGGGAGGATCACCTCCCTTGACCTGCTGGCAATGCTCTTCCTAACGCAGCCCAGGAGGCTGTTAGCCTTCTTTTCTGCAAGGGCACATTGCTGGCTCATGTTCAACTTGGTGTCCACCAGGACCTCCAGTTCCTTTTCTGCAAAGCTACTTTCCCCACTGGCTGGTCCCCAGCCTCTACTGGTGCCTGGGGTTGTTCCTTAATAGCTGTAGGACTTGGCATTTCCCTCTGAACTTGATGAAATTCCTGTTGGCCCATTTCTCCAGCCTGCTGAGGATCCCTCTGAATGGCAACACAACTACCTGGTATAGCAACCCCTCCTCCAAACTTCGTATTATCTGCAAACATGCTGAGGGTGCACTCTGCTTTATTGTCCAGATGTTAAACAGCACTGGCCCATACCCAGTATTTACCCAGGTGTACACCGCTAAGTGACTAGCCTCCAACTGGACATTGTACAGCTGATCACAGCCCTCTGAACCCAGGTGTTCAGCAAGTTTTCAATCCACCTCACTGGCCATTTATTTAGGCTGCACTTGTTAGCTTGTCTGACAATGTTACAAGAGCATCAAAAGCCTTGCTAAAGTCAAGATAAACAACATCCACTGATCTCCTCCCATTCACCAAACTAGTAATCTTATTTTATTATTTTATTAGAAGGCTATCAGGTTGGTCAGGCATGATTTCCTCTTCATAAATCAATGCTGACTATTCTCAATCACCTTCTTGTCCTTAATACATTTGGAAATGGTATCCAGGAAGATACCATCAGCTTCCCAGGGATGGAGGTGAAGCTGACTGATCTGCAGTTCCCCAGATCCGTGCCCTTCTCAAAGATAGGAGGGACATTTGCTTTCTTCCAGTTCTCAGGAGCTTCTCTCAGTCATCATGACCTTTCCAAGATAATTGAGGTTAGCCTTGCAGTGACATCGGCCAGCTCCCTCAGCACTCCGGGGTGCATCCCATTAGGTTTGATCGACCTGTGTTTTTTCCAATTTATTTACATATTGATCCTCCTCCACCAAGGGTAAATTCTTCTTGCTACAGACTTTCGCGTTTGTCTTGGCAACCTGGGACTCCTGAAGGCAAATCTTAGCAGTAAAGACCAAGGTGAAGAAGCCACTGAGTACCTCACTGTTTTCCCTGTCCTTTCCAAAATCCATCTCTGCACATTCAATCAGTGTCTCTATATTCCTCCCAAAGCCTGAGAGGGACGATGCTGTCCATGCTTAGGTCCTATGGAGCCAGGATCATAGGCTTGACCGAGAACAAAAATAAACCATAGCTGGGATTGTTGGTGTCCAGAGCATCCCGCTAAATTTTTGATGAGGCTGTCTACTGTGTGGCAAAGACCTGGCCTGTTTCCTTGGTGCCTGTGTTGGCTGGGGAGGTGTACTGTTCCACGTGATGGGACTAACAGCTCCTCCAAGCCTTCCAGCAGAGCGGAGGGGAGCCGAGCAGAGGCAGTGACTGATGGGGCACTGTTGAGTAAGAAGCAGACAGCCTGCTTCTGATGGGAGAGCTCAGAAGGCTTCTGATAAAATTATCCTGAGATTGAAACATGGTTTCAGGGCAAAACCATTCACCCAGAACTCAAAGTGGCTTTCCCAGTTCTGGTGGATTAGCACCAGAAGCTTGCTTGTGTTTATGGGCGCAGCTGTAACTCTTTTTACCTGTTAGCTGCCATCAAAAGGCTGTGTCAGATTCCTAAACTCAATGCAGCTTTTGCAAAGAGAAGTGAAGTCCTGTGTAATTAAGCGCAGTAATGGGTTTCATAATTTTTTTTGCTTCACAATGGGTTCTTGTGGGATGTCAGTAGGAGCCACGTCTCAGAAACTTAGGAAGGAGAATCAACTACTACTTCTAGTCACATATTCACATGAGCAGAGGTATTCACTCTGGAGTGCCTTGCAGTTAACAGAGCTATTGCAACACCTTAGAATGATCTGTTGGAAGCCTTTAGATTAACCATGGCTCCATGCCCTGTGGAAATGGATCAGTGGAATGAGGAAGCAGGTGTAAGAATCATGTCCAGATAGATCAACCTCCAGCACCTTTTGTTTAATTAGTAATAGGACATAAAAATGAGATGTGGGAGAACTCTTATTTCTCTTCCCAAAGGATGTGGGTTGAGGCATTGCTAATGTTGGGGATGCATTCGTTGGCTTAGGGAGGCAGGGTTTATGTGTTAAAAGATTTTCAACTCTTAGAAGGCACAGTAGTAGTTAACCCAGTAGAGCAGCCATCTGCAGTGTAGAGAGCTGAGAAAACTAAGGGAATCTAAAAATATTTGTGCCTTTCAAACTTTTTCAAGATACCTAACTTAATATTGTCTTGTTTGATTGCAAAATTATGAATTCTTCAATGGGCATTTTTAAATGCTATCTTAAATTATATTTGAAAAGTGTTTTATTTTAGACTCCAGCAGAGGATGACTCTGTTAGATCTGCTTGATGTTACTGTAACTCCCCTTTAATTTGATAGCAGAGCTTTAAGAGTGGATTTGTTCTTCTACTATGTAAGCATATCTGCTAGTGTGTGTATACAAGATTACTGCATTTTTGCTGATTGTCATATTTTTTGAGTTCCCATACTAGTTTTGTGCTTTGAGTATTCCCCTGGACCACTTTTAATTATGCATGAGATCAAATAGTACAGTTTTGCTACTACTAGTGTTTTGATGTAGTTTTTGTTAACAGGTTGGCTGGAAGTATATGGCTTTTTTATGGATGATTTGCTGTAACTTGCATTTCTTGATAATGAACTTACCTTGGATATCACAGGAATCGTGCCCACCTGTTATTAAACAATCCATGGAAAATTGCTGAAAATAAATGGGCACACAAAGCTGTTACCTTTGAAAGGAACTGTTGAGAAAAAGTTCAACTTATAGATTCTACATTCATTCAGCCATACATTATTACTAACAGTTGGCTTAATTAAATGTGTAACTGAATCTATAAAAAAAATGGTGAGCATCAGGTATGTGAGATCACCCTCTCTTATATGATCTTTTACCAGAAATAGCCAAATCCAAGGA